>JAJHJA010000693.1:0-275131 GCA_021202915.1 Heliconius himera
TGTGTGTGCGTGTGTGTGTTCGTGTGTGCGTGGTGGCGTGTGCGCGTGCGTGTGCGTGTGCGCTGTGCGTGTGCGTGTGCGTGTGCGTGTGCGTGTGCGTGTGCGTGTGCGTGTGCGTGTGCGTGTGCGTGTGCGTGTGCGTGTGCGTGTGCGTGTGCGTGTGCGTGTGCGTGTGCGTGTGCGTGTGCGTGTGCGTGTGCGTGTGCGTGTGCGTGTGCGTGTGCTGTGTGCGTGTGCGTGTGCGTGTGCGTGTGCGTGTGCGTGTGCGTGTGCGCGTGCGCGTGCGCGTGCGTGGTCGTGTGCGTGTGCGTGTGCGTTTATTAAGATGATTGTATATATGTGGTCCTAGGAAGACAAAAAACCTATGACTGAAGAAAGTTTTTGTTTAATGTTGTTGGAACAATATTACAATTTCTGCGACATATGTCGGGTGTAAAAATTGTAAAGTGTAATAATAAAAGAGGCCATCGTAGTACAGCGTCACAGTGTACGACTGTACACGCGACGGCTGAGGGTTTAATTTCCATTTGGAATAGTTAAATATTTTCAATTGCCCACGCTACTCTCAGGTAACTAGATAAAGGAAATCGTTGAGTTCCACCTCTAAGTACGAATTTAAAAAAAAAATGGCTGATTGTTGAGTTGCAGAGCTAGAATCCACGCTTAGGCTTATTAGATGGAGAAATTGAAATCCAAACCCAAAGTGCATTTCTCTGCGTCGTCTTCTAAAGACATTTTTGTCTAAAAATATTTGATAAATAAGAAGAAATTCGATTTATTTTAAAAGAATGTTTTCTATATCTTCTTAATATATATATTTTTAGCCTGATCTCTAACAAAATTTCAAGACAATATACGAAAGTTCAAGCTTCAATATAGGATGGAAATAATTTACATGCAAATGCCTTGCAAACAGTGTACGTAAATAATTTGTTTCCCAATAACAAAATCTAGGGGTTGGTATATAATATAAGGAACCACATACAATTGGCAATACGGGTGGAATATCAATGGAAGGTTTGTTATTAGTAGTGGAATAACTTACTTGTGATGTTATATTATATGCTTGTGTTGTTAGCAAGTCGTAGTCAGATTTCAAAATGTGACTTGCTTGCTTTTCGTTTTATTCCCATTATCAAAATCAGGAAATGAAACATTAAATATTTAGTTTCCTCAAGTGATCATCGAACCCACAACCTGAAACATTTACAGTCGCACGCTTGTGTGCTTGCTTACGCTGAGTTTATACTGTGTTGATTATGTATGGGACGTCATTCCCAAATTTTTCTCAAAATATCCTAGTTATCTAATTTCAAATTAATCGGTATCCCGCTAATAGTAGGCTAGGTAGAGCCTACGAATAGTGTTACGACACTCCGTTCCCCATTTTCCATCAAATTCGCGAGGATTTGCGTAAACTAAACACTGCGTTTTTACCTTGTTACCAGGGCGAAGAAATGATTTTTTTTATAAATAATAATTAATTCCCCAGAATCGAACTTACTACTGTCACGTTTATAGTTACACGCTTGTGCCACTGAGCCACGATAGCCTCTAAAATGTTAGTGGATTATTAAATTATTATTTCTAGACTACACAACTTTGTGTCTCTTGAGATTGATTCGATTCTAGATACAGACGTGCCCGACTTAAGAGCGGAGGGGACAGTTGGGACGTGGTCATGTACAATTTTGAAATTAACTCTACACCAGTTATTTAGTGCTCTTTTGGGATAATAATATTATAGTGCACGTTTGTATATAATAAGAAGTTACTATTTATAAAGGAAGTAAAAGTTGCAGAATTTTTAACTGACGTAAACGCGACAGATTGGGGGTTTGATTCCCACTGAAGGAAATTAAATATTTAATATTGTTATTTCTTCGCTCTGGTATCGTTGTGCATCGCGGCGTCGAGTCGAGTTCCATCACGCAACACACAATGCTTCAGAATTAGAATTCGGCGGAAAATGAACGTGTCTTAACACTAGGCTCACGCTGCCTACTTGCCACATGCAGGATTCAACGTGAAGCTGAAAAAAAACTCTACTAAATATTAATTTTAAAACGTTTTAAACATAAATATTGTTGCAAATGTCAGAAACAAATTATACAAAATTTGCTTTTCCAGCCAAAAATCCACAAGCAGCTAGTGCCAAGATTTGCAAGGATCGTCTAGTGTGGTTTTAATTCGTAGGCAATTTACCGAGCAAGAATGTAGCAGACAATAATTTGTAGTTACACCACAGTGCGGTGTCCTGCGTGCCGAGACCCTCAGTAGGTCTTAGAAGCCTATGTAAATATATAATTCACTTTTTCTGGTTCTCACTATATCCTGAACATAGCATTGCGCCACGATTGGCCTAAATCGAGTTTTTAGAATAAAATCATGAGGGACTTTTATTATTTCCTACGAATAAACGAATATTAGTGTAACTTACTATAAGGTATTCCCATACGAGAATATGATTCTTGTAAAAAATAAAGAACAAAATAAATGAATTTGCTTTAACATAATTAAATAGTTAGTAGCATTTAAAATTATATTGTAAATTACAAATCCTTAGTTTCTATTAATAAAGCACTCTCAAGATCGATCTCAGACTTAAGAGCGGCTTATAGGATGAGCCTTAATGTCATGGAAATGCTCAAAATAAACAAATAGTTTCCACATTTCCAACAGTTTAGTTTCACCGTACAGTAACTTACATCGTAAAGGAAACATGTCACAATTAAATTAGCATGGAGCCTAATTTCCCGTACTCGTTTAACGAGTGACGTTGGTACGTTCGTAATTAAAGGGAAAAACTAACAAATACCCGCACTACGTACTGAGACTTGCGCATTCTTTAAAATGACTATTTTTAGTCTGTAACATTTTAAGGTTACAAAGATAAAATGATAGCCGGTAGGAATCTTTATGTGATCATCGCGAAAATAATAAAAAGTACATAGGTGATTAAAGTATATTTAGATCTTTTAGGTTTTTCTTTTCTTATTGATCCCTAGAAAAAAATTATGAGGGATAATCTTTAGATTCCATCATTAGACCAGCTGTGTATTTTAGTATAGGTAGCATTGTAATAAAAGTAAAAAATGTATCCGTAAATTGGTTTTTTAAGTAAGTGGATAGGCTTCTCAGCTAATTATTAATGTATCAATAATATTTAAGAAATGAAAAACAATAAAATATTTTTAATTTCCAGTAATATAATATGTTATAATACACGCAACACCTTTAGAATTCCATGGAATGAGGAAAACGTGAAACGAGTCTTAATGGGAACGGAATGTCTTAGCACTAGGTTCCCACATTCCCTCCACCTACTCCACTATGTGCGGGATAGATCCTAAAATAGTAATAATAATGATGCTCCATATTCACTCAATTATGTAGGATATATGAATGTTATTTAGTCGTAAAGCTTTAGCATTTCTAATGTAATTTCATATTGCAATGATGAAATAGGTGTGGATATTGCATTAACATTTGGATAATGTATGAAGTGAAATTATAATATGTATGAGCTTTTTTAGGTGCAGTAGATTAGTCATATATGTGATAGTTCATAGTTCAATTCTTGTTATATGTATAATATTAAAAATGTTTGTGTGTTTGTCTATTTTAGTTGAACAAAACGCGGTGTTAATTTTCCCTGTCTAACAATAAAATCTGAAATTAATCGATTGAATGTTTAAAATACTTATGAAAGATTAGAAACACTTCGAACAAACATGTAAAATATCAATTTACAGTCCAACCAAAGAAACCATGTATTTTACAAAGAAAATGTACAAAATTCCAAAACCCTGTGATTTTTAAATTTCAGAACAAAAAACCATTTGGCACTATTTGAAGTCACGTGTGACCAGTATCTTCTATAACTCGAGTTCTATGTAACGTAAGGATAAGGAAGCTGCCATAAAGAATAATTCATGTTTGCACTCGACACAGAATTCGGCACCAAAGTGGTAATAACCAAAGGAAAAGTCGATAAATGGAATTCGCTAACATGTTAAATTTAGTGTAAGAGTGATAATGGTTGAACTAATTTAGTAGGACGCCGCCAGAGTTCGATGAAACGTGAATGTTATCTGATTTTTTAAGACAAATGGACGGTTTTTATTCAAATTCAACCGATTTTATTTTGTGAACGCTATAACAGCTTTCAGATTAATTAAATCCTTATTCACTGAACACGATATCCCTGTTAAGGATAAATATATATTTTTTACTATTTCCTGGTTTTGATCGACAATGTATCGCAAATTGGCACGCATTATCTCTAAATAGACAAAAAATAGAATGAAACATTAACAATCTAATTCTCTCTTTAAACTCTCTCTTTAATATAAATTTATAGGAGACCAGTCGTGACGCAAAGGCACAAGCGTGTGACTGTAAACACGACAGGTTATGGGTTCGATTCCCATTTGAGGAAATGAAACATACAACATTTCATTTCTTCCCTCTTTGCGGTGGAGATGTAAAGTTCGGTGTTGAGTTTCACCATTAAACACGCAATGTTTCCAGAATTCGGCGAAAAGTCCCCACTTTCGGAGTAGAGTGTCTTAAAAGTAGGCTTCCTCTGCCTACCCCGCTACATGCGGGATACAGATTGAAGCTAAAAAATGCAATTATAGTATTACCTATAGTATTAACTTCATGCGTATGCAACGAATAATATAATTTAATGTTATTTTTAAATATGAATCAAATAATAAAAATGTGTATTGCAATGTAGTTTCATTTTGTTATATTTTCTTGAACAATACGTGTAACTGGAGCAAATCTGAAAGATAAAATGTAAGAAGTAATCTTAAATTTTAGCTTTCAGATATATAAATACAGCATCCTTGCATTTACATTACATTATTTATGTGTTTTATTATTTGTTAAAATTGTAGAGTAGAAATTATTCACCACCTGGTGAAAGTATGCTGAGCTTAAGTTCTGTCTGCTTGATCGTAGTTGGAGTTCAAATCCCGCGGGGCAATTACTATTACAATTTAAATTTTTGCTGCGTTCACATTTAAAATTATAAAATTTACAGAATCCCGTGTAAAAAATGATAAAAAAAATGTATTTTTAAGAAGTGACAAATTTCGAATTTCATAATAAAGCCTTTTGTTTTATACATAATAATCAATAAAAAGTTTACACTGTTATTATTTGAGGCCAGTCGTGGCACAGGAGCACAAGTATGTTGCTGTAAACACGACAGCTTGTGGGTTCGATTCCCACTTGAGGAAATGAAATATTTAATATATTCATTTTGGTGTCAAGGCAAAACGCGTTATTGATATCCGCCACTGAGACTGACTCTAGAATTCTGCGGAATGAAGGGAGTGGAGTGTCTTAGCACTAGGCTCCCTCTGCCTGTAGCAGTGGCTACATGCGGGATCAGCATGAAACTGAAAAAAATCTTGATATTTTCGAGTAAGTCAAAATAAACAAATTATCATCTAATTACATAAAAAATATTAGCCACTTTAAAACGTCTCACATATAAAGTCCACTAAAGGGATAATATAATTAGTCCTTACTCAGAATTATTAATTAAAACAAAATATGTAGAGACGAAAATTGAATAAATAATATGAAACCCGGTCCCTGTGGACATTACCAATGTAAATATTAATTTCACAGTTAACTAGATGAAGATAACGAAGATACCGACCTCGTTACGTGTACAGCAGTCAAACGATGAATCTTGGTACATTTTCTGTGTTCTCTGTTCGCATTATATCTTTATATCAGCTTCACGCTGCCTTCCGCATACAGCAGGGTAGGCTAAGAGAAAATTATGTTAAAATACATCATTCCCCATTTTCCTCAACAAGGTAAAAGGCTACGTAAAGTTCCGCAATATCTCCAGAATTCGACGGAAACTGGAGAACGAAAGTATCTTCATGGAAACATAGTATCTTAACACTAGGTTTCCAGGTTCCTTCTGACTTTCCTACTATATACGGAATATAGCGTGAAGATAAAAAAAGATTAAGCTCTTAAAATATAGTTGAAAATTCAATTCTACTAACTAATAATTAACTTATCACAAAAGAAGCACCTACAATAGAAAAGAGTTACAGCCGCGATCTCAAAGGAGCTAGCTCGTTAAAAATGAAAATCAAATGTAATAGCGGTCAGGTTAACTGAACCCGCGACCACTGTGCGGGTAAAGGGTCTTAAAACGACGAATGTTTTTTTTACTCATTACTGAACAATACTTAACCGTTCTAACTAAATGATTTAAAAAATGTCGAGATGTTCGTTGCCTTTGTAAGAACTTTTTTTATGCACCTAGTTCTCATTGGTGGTCTTTTATGCACTAGCTATATGCTAATTGAAAGGATCTAAATGGCTTAACTCGTATTTACTGAGACAATACAGTTTTTCTTGTGAGATTCTTTCTCTATATCAGAATAGGTATATGTTAGATCGTAGGTTCTATTTCTCCCTAAGCGCAAAGATTTATATAATAATAACCCTAGGTTATATTCACATATTAGAGTGATTGTTTTTTGCTGCTTCACGCTGTATCTAGCATACAATTGACTACGCAGAGGGAACCTAATTTTTAAAATATTGCGAATTAAGATGCGGCACTCAGCGCCGACTATATTATACTACACTATATTATAGAACTGTTAGCTATATTTTATGTGGTTTATATTAGAAAATCCATAGTTTCGAGCAACCCATATATACATAAATATAGTATATATTCTACACTGCCTCACATCGAGCTTCACGTTAATACTTAAATTTTCAACGGAACCCGCCTAATGATATGGCAACGAGGTTCCTTAGCGTCCTAATTCCTCCAAGAACACCAATTATGTCCTTAAAGGCGGTAATATCTCTTGTCAAAGACAGTCATATGTAGTAAGAGTATTACTTTGTTATCTTGTGATGGAATACTTACTATGGTAATTATGTTGTATTTCTTAAGCTTATGTATTTAAATTCAAATTTAAAGTATATGAAAACTAGGTTTTAGCTGTGGTTTCGGTTGTGTGGTGACATGAAAAAAGGTTCATTCTTTTAACCGTTTTATTTTTGTGTTTATATTTTGATTGTTATTTAATTTGGATTTTAGGATAAAATGGTAATAAGGTTTTTTAAATTAATATTTTTTATTAAAATAACTGAGATTTGTGTATAATATATAACATTCACTGTACAGAGAATAATATTCTTTCGTCGGTAAATGGATTATGCAATACATTTTTTTAAGCAAGCTTTATAATATTGAGTAAAAAGTATAGATACGTAAATTGTGCTAAGTAAATTTACAAAAATATACTAATTATATTGTTTGTAAGTCGGTTGTCTAAGTTTAATTATTGCTAGTACTGAATAATATCAGTCACCTTTTATATTCCGTCCGCGAGGAAGATGCATTACCGAACATTTTATTTTGAACATTTTAAATTATAAATAAAAATAAATCAGCTCCACGCTGTATCCCGCACACAGCAGGGTAGGCAGAGGGAACCTAGTGTTAAGACACTCCGTTCCCCACTTTTTGCCAAATTCTGGAGGCATTGCGTGTTGAGTGGCAGAGTTCAACGCCGCGCTTAGCCTCGACACCAGAGCGAAGAAATGGAAATATAAACTTAAGTAAATATTTCATCTCCTCGAGTGGGGATCGAACCCACAACCAGTCGGTTTTACAGTCACACATCGTGCCGCTGCGCCACGACTGGCCTCATTTTAAATTATAAATATTAGATATTTTAAAAAATATCTAGATATTTCGTGTAATTTCCAGTTTCCATCGCGTATATCTGTCGAGTGGCTATCGAACGTGCTCCACCATCTTGACCGAGATCCATCTTAATACCGAATTTTTAATTTATTGGACAAGTATAATGAGTTCATTTAATTTTATTTGTGACAACATTTTTTACTATAATTGGATAACTTCCAAAAATATTCCTAAATACTGCTATTAAGCTATTAGTAGAAAAATTGATAATTAACGTCGAGGCAGTTTCACGTTGTATCCCGCACACAGCAGGGTTGCAATCGAAATCCTACTGTTAAAACACTCCGTTCTCCATTTGTCGTTGAATTCTGCAAGCATTGCGTGTTGAGTGGTGAGACTCAATACCTCGCTTTGCCTCGACACCACAGTGAAGAATTAATAAAGGGTACAATTCCTACTCTAGGAAATGAAATATTTAATATTTTCATTTCTTCGCTCTGGTGTGGAGGCAAAACGCGGTCTTGAGTTAAGCCACTTAACACGCAATGGCTCCAGAATTCGGCGGAAAGTAGCAAACGGAATATTTTAAGATTAAGCTTCCTCTGCCTACCCTACTACATGCGGGATGCAGCGTGAAGTTGAAAAGAAAATACTCACTAGGCTCTTTTTGTCTTGTTTTGATTTTGCATTCAGTGGAACACGCGTGACAATAAGAATACTGAAATAAGATATCTTTACTTGAATGGAATCGTAAAGCTTAAGGAAAGTGCGATGGGATATATAAAATTTATAACATAGTATAGTGGTTTCCTTTTAGGACCTCGGCGGAAGTAATATAGAATAATATTCCTTATATTAGTGTTATTGGTATTAGATAATCAAAGAGACTGTGACAAAATATATAAACCGGTCAAATGCGAGTTGGACCCGCATATCGAGGGTCCCGTACCAATTTCAGAATTGTATGTCAATGGGAAGTATTATATAATTTATAAGAAATCAAAGTGACTTATATATTAATAAGCTATGTTTTATTATCATAGTATGTTACTAATGCTATCGAATCGCAACTAACCATGTCTTTTTGATTGTAAGTGCAGTTTCTAGTTTGAGGTATGTTTGTATAGATATTACGATCATTTTCGCCGGTTTAGCAAGAAAAAACAGGCGGCGTTGGGTTCCACTATGTATTTCTATTTTTTTTAGGTTTACGCTGTATGCGGTATAGCGTGATGCTAAAATATAGCTATAGCTCTGTTTTCGGTTAAGAAATATCTGTTCCCCACTTTTCTCCCAATTCTTGAGACATGGCGTGATGTGTGGCAGAACTCAACACCGCGCTTTGCCTCGTTACCAGAGCGAGGAAATGAGAAATATTGAATATGTCATCCTCCCAACTAGAAAAACAACCCACAACCGTCGCGTTTACAGTCGCATGCTTGTGCCCCTGCGACGGGCTAATTTAGAAATCAAGAGTGCAGTATCTTCGCACCAATTTTTTGTGAAAAAAAGTCCTTATACTAAGACTTTTAATAACATAAAATGCCGATCATACATAGTATTACTAAATAAATTATTACCGAGGCAACGCTATGTTTAAATGTTTAAACTGATTGCTGAGGCAAATTACAGAAGAAATTTGATACTATCTCCTCTCATAGGAATACCTCTACAATGGATTACTTTGCTCTCCCAAAGGCATTACAAGTGGATTTATATGTTGCGAAAATTTGTAGGTACTGAATGTTAAATAATTGATTACTTTAAAAATCAAAGAGGTTATAGGTTTGTTATTATTATGAGAAAGTAATAATTCAGATATATAATTACTATAAGAGAACATATATTTTATGGAGAACTAAAAAATATTCTATAATAAATTCGGCAATTTTTCAACAGTAAAAGAGTTCATAGAAACTAGAGTTCAAATTTCGTGAAAAAAAAAGAAACGATTGAAAATACCTACCTACGCGTTAAATTATTTAACAATTTCATACTTTTTTACTCTTTACAATTTTTTGAGTTCCGTACCTCAAAAAATAAAATCGGAACCTGTATTTTTATACGGGTTCCGATCATTTTGTTGTCCGATCGTTCGTCTGTCAATACCATTTATCTCGAGATGACGAGGAAATCAAATTGGCGGTATGCATATGTACTATGTACATATGTATTGTATACAATCTACCTAATCTTACATAAGCACTAGTTACTAATTATTAGTTAAACCAATTGTTCGCTATCACGTTCCACTAAATTACGTACATTTGATCCCTACACATCTCACTAGGGACCCCTTTCTATACAAGCATACACCACTACTGGAGCAATCTTGACGCGTGAATGAGCCCAGATTATTTTGTTGTACGAATTATCTGGAAGGTATTTACATAAACAATGAGGTATTGCTTTGAAATATACGTTCTTGTTTACTGAGCTTTGGGAGATTGTAGTGATAAATTATTCTGTGTTTTAAATATTAAAAAAAAATACTAAGTTTCACAAACGTGGAGGTTTTATATTCAACAGCTATATTGTTTATGTATGTCTCTCGATTTTGTAATTTGTGAGAAAAAACCTTATTTTCCTTAATTACAGACGTGTAGCGGTAGGGTGGCTGACTAACCACGTGAATATGTGATGGATTCTATTTATATTTTTTTATTTATTATAGAGGTTGGTCACCGCGTAGGGGCACTGGCGGTCGTGGAATCGATTCCCACTCGGGGGAGTGAAATGATTAATATTTTTATTTCTTCGCTATGGTGACGAAGCAAATCGCGAACTTTAGCATCATCAAATATTCACAATGCTTCTTGTGTCTTTTGTAGTGCACTTGACATATTTCATTATAGATTTTAGATGTTTCAGTATATTTGTGATTCTAGAATCTAGACCAATCAATCATGTTAGTCTACTTTCCTAAAATATATCATCTATTTGTTTTGTATGAAAGCTACATTTCTCAGGAGTGCAGTAGGCACTATACTATAGAGTGTAATTCTTATTACCTCCACTGCGTATGCAGTATGCAGAGGGAACCTAGAGACAAGAGACTCTGTTTCCCATTTTCCACTGAATTCTGAAAGCATTACGAGTTGAGTGACTCGACACTAGAGCGAAGAAACGCAAGTAGAAATTTGAATAAATATTTCATTTCTCCGAGTAGAGATCGAACCCACAACTAGTCACACACTTGTGCCGCTGCTCCACGACAGGCCTCAATGTAATTCTTAGTAAGCCTTACATCAAATAAGTGACAATTCTATAATCGAATTACTATGACCACGTGCGCTGCAGAAATAGCTAAATGTATATGTTAGTGCATTGTACTACAAAAACATTTAATATAATTAGTTCTGAAAGTAACAAAGGAATCAATAATGATATAATAATATTGGAGATAGTATGATTATTTACAACCTGCTATTGTTTCGGTAAATTTAATTAAGGAGAAAAAATGTGTTTAAATTTGTTTTATTTTTATTTACAACTTTTTATGACTAAATACATGAAGAATGGAAGACAAATGTATTTAATATATTTTACAATATTTTCTTTTTGTTAATAAGTTAGGTGATGTTTCGGCAGATAAAAAAGATACCTATTTACTCAATGGGCCTACGTTTCCAACTATTCCCGAGTCTCAGATATAAAACGTATTCGGAAACTCGGTCAATCCAAGCTAATCCAAGTGGGAACCGGAAACTACCTATAGGCTGTGCTCACTCCCCATCAAGTAATCAAGGCGCTCCTGACCATCGGGTAATGTTGTGGCTTGGTCTTATTATCCCAGATTTTGAATTTAGATTTACTTTATAAAAACGTTGTGTTAATAAAATAGTTTCCTATTGCTTGCTTCGTATGTCACTTAGCACGACATGTCGAAAAATTTCGTGGAGAAAAGAGTATCTTAACAAAAAGATACCTCTGGCAATTCTGCTATGCGTGAAAGTGCGTGAAGCTGCTTGTTAAATAAATAAAATGTGACTTCTGTGTCAAATAAGAAACTAATAATCCCAAATGTTCTTCTAGTTATAAAAACTAATTTGATTCAAGCGAAATTAAAAATTGATGTGACTCAAAATAAGAAAAAAATCGCAATTAAAAATATTTATTTTTATCATGTATTTAAAATATATACATATGTATGTAAAAAAGTCATAAAATATATGTTGTACAAGTTAAAATTACAACTAATCTCTCATTTACAAACAATATTTCTTCCCACTAATAAAAATAACTCTAAGAAGTCCAACCCTAAGAGCAGAACAATCGCGGATAATACGAACGAACCCAACAAAACAAAGATTGGTATTAAAATAAATAGCAACGAAACGGAATGGAAGGACGAAAAAATATTTTTGCTCCAACAATAACGCTAACACTCGACTTAGGAGGATTACTCCTTGTTTACAATTTAATTAAAAAAGCACCTAGCCTATATTATTACGGTTTCGAGCGTTTCAGTAATATTTAGAAATACCCATATTGAAAACCCTTCCGTATAAAGTGGTTTTCGCTGACAATTATACAAAACACAATTTTCTTTTAATTTTAGCTCAAAATATTATACAGGAGAACTACCAAATCAGTTCTCTCCTTTGTTGAGCGTCATAGTTAGCGTTAAGACTTACGTTCCCAATTTCCGCCAAGTTCTGGAGGCAATGCGTGTTGAGTAACGAAACTCAACGCCGTATTTTGCCTCGTTACTAGAGCAAAGAAATGATTATATCTATATATCATTATTAATTGTCTCGAGTGAAAATTGAACCCACAACCGTCACGATTGCAGTCACACGCTTGTGTCAGTGCGCTACGACCGCCTCAAACATTTTTATGAAAATTAATAATAATAAACGGAATATACGTCGCGCTATTTCAACGGAATATTGCTAAGGTTTTTATGTGCGTTGAATGAAGCGGAATATTAGAGCAGGCCTCGTGGGACCTATGGCTTAGACTTGAAGTTCTACATATTGGAAGTAATTTAGAATTTATTTTATTTTAATGTGCGTGTGATTAAAATTATTTTTAATTCCAAAACATATTCGGATAAAAGTTGTTTCGAAATGTCGTAGTACTAGTAATTAAATGTAGCGCAGTGGTGTTTTTTTACACGAGACGGACTCCGCACACAGCAGCGTGGGCAGAGGGAACCTAGTGTTAAGACACTTTGTTCTCCAATTTCCGAATTCTGGCGTGGTGAGTAGTGAAACTCAATACCACGCTCTGCCTTGCCAACAGAGCGAAGAAATAAAAATATTAATTATTTTATTTTCTCGAGTGGTCGTTAAACCCACAATCTGTCGAGTTTACACTCACACATTCGTGCCCCTGCGCCACGACTGGCTTCATTCGAAAATATCATAAATAAACTAAAAAGCCTTTTTTGATATTATTAGCTCAAAATTAAATGTTCTACATTAATCATTTCCAATCTTTACAGACGGAGATAATAACCTGTTGTCATTAAATAGTTTAATTATTATAATGAAACGCCTGAGCTACCTAATTACTTTGAGGGAGTGTTTAGCTTGATACTCTCCTGGTAAATCTTATTTTTTTTATACTGTAATAAGAAAAAGTACAAGTTTGGATCATTTACTTAATTTATATATTACTTATATGTAACTTTATTTATTTAATAAATGGTTTGGTTTGGTTTCTTTTAATATGGCGTTCCGAGCGTGCCAGTTGAGCACAAAATCACTTCGCCAATGTCACGTTGAATGGAGAACACACGAAAGAGGTTGTACGGTAAAAAAAGATAATATTACATAACAGAAAAATGCATGTTTAAAAGAGTTCCCAGAAAAATACTGCCTTCACCTATAACAAGACAAAAATATATATACAATATATAAATATAGAGGGTTAGTAATACCTATTATTTTACATCAATGTTACATTATAGTTTAATTTTATTATTCTTAATATATTTACATAAAAATTTACAAAGTGGACTAAACACAAACATTAACAAACACTGAACATTAAGGGGGCGGGGAACTTTATGAGGAAGGATGTCATATAAGGGACGGATCAATTTAGGACAAGAGAAAAGGATGTGAGAAGGGGAACCGTCGTCAAGGCCACATTCACACAGAGAATGGTCCCTGACCCTGATCTTAGCCAGATGAACAGGTGTACAAGCATGCCCTAAACGTAAGCGACAAATTGTTGTTATAATTCTCCGTTCAGTAAATTTTTGAGTATAAAACCAAGGTCGCCTTGGGATAGAATGTTGGATAGAAGCATAGTACTTACCTTTCAGAAGCCTTGATCTTTCCCAGAATTTTCTCCAGGAATCGTCCAGATGAGTAGATGCAAGGGACAACAAATCCTGGGCCGAATTTGAAAAATGATCTAAAGTGCCACACTGTATAGCTAATTTAGCGCAGGAGTCTGCAGATTCGTTCCCACTAATTCCAGAATGGCCTGGAATCCAAGCTAAAGTAATATCTAAACCCTTTAGAAAACATGAGTATAATACTTCGCGAATCCTTAAAACAATTGAAGACCTTAATTTGCTATGAAATGGATTACCTCTTAACGCCATTAAGCAGCTTAGTGAGTCAGTGAAAATAACCGTCTGTCTAAAGTCATGGGAACGTGTAAACAGGATTGCTTCTAATAAAGCAACAGCCTCACCTGTAAACACAGAAGATTCGGGAGGACATTTAAATTGTAAAATAATTTTGAATTTTGGAATCCAGCATGCAGCACCAACACAGCCTTCTTTAGAGAGCTTTGATGCATCAGTGAAGATGAGGAGATGATTAAACCAATTGGAATGAATTATATCTTGAAATTTTGTGTTGATGCCAGGATCTCCTTTGGTCAAGCCAAGATCTGTTATGATACAAGGAGAATGAACCAAAGCCTTGTATGGTGTACAAAACAATGGATTAGACGGAAAGCAGGACAACGGATGAGGAAGATTGGTAAATTTAAGGAAACTATTGAGTAAATATGGTAAGGGTTTGTCACGAGGGATAAGGTCGGCTAACTCGGATAGCTTAGACCATAAAGGATGGGAAGAAAGCTGTAACATTTTGCCCACAAATCGATCGGAGAGGTATTGACGGCGGATAGGAAAAGGAGGATCAACACACTCTACCTGCAGTGCGTTAGTAGGAGTAGACCTCATTGCACCTAGAATGATACGGAGACATTTATACTGTATTCGATTTAGTTTTTCTGACGCTACTTTATTGAAGGGGTCCAATACAAATAAACCATAATCAATATGACTACGAATAATTGCATGGTACACTAGTTTTAGAGAATAAGGGTGTGCACCCCACCACACACCAGACACAGCTCTTAAAGCATTTATGCCATTTTCACATTTTCTGCTGAGATACTCAGCATGTGCAATTCCGTTCAGTCGTTTGTCGAGTATTATACCCAAAAACTTAACATTTTCTGAAAAATTTATAGGAACATTATCATATAAAATATTAAAATTTGGAATTATTCTCTTTTTTGTAAATACCACCGCTTGACATTTAGCAACTGATAATGCCAGTCCATGATCAGAAAGCCATTGGTTAAGATAGTGCAAAGCAGTATTTAAACGAAAAGTTATGTCCTCCACAGATTTTGAGCTGTAATAGAGGACGATATCATCAGCGTACTGAAGTATGTTGCAAAAACTATTGACAGACAGTTCGAGGTCATGAGTGTATAAATTATACAACAGAGGACTAAGAGCTGAACCTTGAGGAAGACCTTTCCAGACAAGTCTGGAAGGAACAGTAAGAAGCGGGTGCTTAACAGATACCGTTCTACCGGTCAGCAAATTGCATATGTAGTGAGACATCTTCGGCGGAATACTCAGCTGTCGAAGTTTCTGCCTGAGTACCGGAAGAAGAACACCATCATACGCAGATGCTACATCCAGAAAAACACCAACTAGATACTCTCCTTTGGCATAAGCTCGTCGAATGTCTGTAGTTAAAACGCTGAGACTATCAATGGTACTTAGCCCCTTTCTGAAGCCAAATTGAGAGGGTGCCAGTATATTCCTGCTTTCCACTATCCACTCCAGACGGTTTTTTAAAAGCCGTTCAACAATTTTTGATACAGTAGATGATAGAGCAATGGGTCTATAAGAATTGGGATCGGAAGAATTCTTACCTGGTTTAAGCAAGGGAATGATAATTTGGGATTTCCATGAGTTGGGAATAATGCCTGATTGAAATATAATATTAACCAGATTTAAAAAATGATGTTTAGATTGTTCATTTAATCTAGTAATAAAAGAATAAGAAACACCGTCCTCACCAGGACTAGTGTCCTTTAAATCCGTTAAGACGTTATTGAGCTCTTCAAAGGAGAAAGGACAATCCATTTCCTCTGAAGATTCAACAGGCGAGGATATAAAAAGGTCATGGGATGGTACAAAAGGAGGAGCCAATTTGTCAGCAAAATCATTAAGCCAAATGGAAGGATTATTGGAGTTTGGACTGGTGACATTGTTAAGAGATCTACGAAATCTCTTAACGTTTGTCCACACCAAGGAGGAAGAGGAGCGGGGACTAAGGGATTCACAGAAGTTGATCCAACCAAGCTTTTTCTTTTTCCAAATGCATTTTCTAAACTTCGCATCACTGCGTAGGTACTCAACAAAATTCTCCATTGACATACAGGCTGCGTATGTCACCTCGGCAGATGTTCGCCGATCGACAGAATCAGAGCATTCCTGATCCCACCAGGGATTGAACTGCATCCAATTCTGAATGGAGCGCTTTTTAGGAATATGTGAGTCAGCCGCAGATAAAATGACAGAAATAAACCGATCATAGCAAAGAACGACATTCTCATAATTAACAGACTCAGGAAGATTGCCCAACATACAATCCACAGAGTCAGCATACTCAGCCCAATTAGCTTTTTTCAAGTTATATTTAAGAGTGGAATAGGGATTAAATGTAGGACTATGTGTATTATTGAGGGATAACAGAATTGGGAAGTGATCACTACCATGGGTGGAAGGAAGTACAGACCATGATAGTTGGGAAGCAAGGGAAGGAGAAGATAAGGAGAGATCTACAGCAGTCCTAGGATTCTGATTAGGATTAACCCTACGAGTCGGTGAGCCATCATTGAGAATGCAAAGATCCACATCATCAATCATGTCTACCAACGAAGGAGAAAATCTATCACAGTAATAACACCCCCACATAGTGTGGTGGGTGTTAAAATCACCCAGGACCAGGACAGGGCTAGGAAGCGCAGAGATAATAGACTTCAGCTCAAGGAAAAGAGAAGGGGAAGGATGAGGGATATAAGCGGAAAGAAAGGAGATATTAAAAGCCCTCACAGCAACAGCATTAATCTGTTGACTGTGAGATGGAAGAGGAATACGGGAATAGGGAGAGGAGTGCCGGATAAGGATAGCACTACCTCCATACCCGTCATTTCTGTCCTCCCGCAAACAGGAGAAACCTGACACCCTAAAATGGGAATCCGGCAACAACCATGTCTCCGAGAGGGCAACAATGACAGGTTGATACAGCGAAATAATATTCAGTAGTTCGTGCCTTTTGGGACGAATACTTTTACTATTCCACTGCAGGAATTTGATTGGATCCATTATTGAGGATTTTATTATATAATTTTGTAAGGTTCTGGGCAACGTGGGACGGTAAAGGGAATTCATCACAGGAAGAAATTATGCTCACAAGGGTCTCTGTTAGAACAACTAACAGATCCTTTCTCGACATTGCAGAATTGTCAACACCCTGACTAAGAGCACAACCATTAGGGAGGGAAGAGGAACAATTACCAATTACTGCTTGGTGAGCTTGTCTATCATATCCCTTTGCTAAAGGAGCGCGGGGACGGGCAGTTTGGAAAACAGTCTTACGGTAAGATTTGTTAGGGATGACTGGAGCAATGGTTTGTTGGATGTGTGATTTATTATTGGAAATTGGTTGGAACGAGGAAATAGGTTGGGAAAACATTTCTTTTGCCATGTCAGCATAAGAACGTTGGGACGAAGGGAAACGGGATGATGCTTCCATGTAAGATATGCACTCTTGTGACATTAAAATTTTGATTGACTGTTGTCTTGCAAACTCGGGACAATCTTTGTCTGTAGCAAAATGTTTACTACCACAATACATACAATTAGAGTCCGCCTTGGCTATGTCACATGCATCACCAGTATGATACTGGGAACACCTGTAACATCTAGGCTTAGATCTACACTGTGCTTTAACATGGCCAAAACGACAGCAATTCAGACATTGAATAGTAGGAAACTTATAGGGTTCTACAGGTAGGGAAGAGTGATAGGAAAAGACCCTATCAGGCAACATTTGTCCACGGAATGTAACCACAACCGACTGTGTCGGGACCCATGTAGTTACACCCTCACTCACATTCTTCCTATTTAATCTCCTTGCTTTCAATACCTGTCCACACCCAGAGGGAAATACCAAGGACTCGACAAGTTCATCTAATGAGAAGTCAACGGGAACATCTCTAACTATACCCATTCTAGTAATGTTAAAGGTTGGTATAACAGCAACATACTTACATAGACTTAGTATTGGGTTAGTCAAAAAAGAATTCGCTGCAGTAGCATTTGAGAATTCAACGCTTATCTTGTTACGACCAATGTTTTTAATACCACCATCAATAATATCAATAATTTTGTTCTTGTGCAGAAACTGGCCAAACCTGATAGCTCTAATAGAGGTACCAGCTGCCGGGTCAGGAATTTCCCTCGATACATACACAATGAAAGGGCCTTTATCGGATTCAAGGTATGACTTAGCATTTTCGGAAAGGGAGGGATGAGTGTAAATATTTTGAATAGAAGGAGTTGCAGTGGATGGATCAATTATGGTTTTTTTAACCATATCGACATCAGATAGAGAATCTCCGCTTTGTCTTTTTCTATTCATCTGAGACTCATTACCACCTGGATCAGGGGGATCAGGCGGGGGATCTGGATCCATCTTAAATTTTATAACCTACAAACTAAAATATAAGTATTAAGACTAATCTAACAAATAACAACACAAACACTTACTAAATACAAACACCTTGTTAATAAGGAACTTCTAAAAACTTAAACTTTTCCACTTAAGACAATAAACAACACTAAATTAAACAAAACCCTCACTGACACGTGTGTCAACCAAAACAAACGTCAGCGAAGTCTATTTAATAAATTATACACAGTGACTAAAATAAGGTTCAGGCCATTGTAGCGCAATGGGTCAGTTTTCGACTTCTATCTCCACTTTATGTAAAGAAATATTCCCATATGATTTCCGCCATTTAACTTGTAACATCTGGAATGGAGTAGATAATCGCAGATTAGAGTATCTTAACATTAAGTTCTCTCTGCCTTTTGAAAAGAACAGGTAAAGTAAAGAACAGGTTCCAACCGAAACTCTATTATGTTTATTTCCTACCTGAGAATTAATTTCTCCGATGGGGATTCCCCAAACCTACCATTAATGCGTCTACAATGTCCTACTGCTTCCTTAGTGGTCTTTTGACTGATATACAAATAATTAATTAAAATTAGCACAGAAATAATGGCTTACTATTGTTTTTTTACATTTTTATTAACTCTAAGTATAATTATAAATAAGTTCAAAGTAAAAAAAACACTTTTCTAAGTTATAATCTTTCAAACCGGTCGCCAGCCAGCACGAATCAATCATGCTGAGACGAACGAGTTGTCGTAAGTTACTTTATAGTTCCTTAAGCAATATAATACCAGTAAAGACATTAACCAAGAAGTTTTGTCTATATAGATCCTTTTCTTTTCTATAAATAAAAAATAAAAAAAATGCAATAAATAAGGTTCAGAAAGTTTACATGACGTGTAAATTTTAGAGTATTCACGTCAAAATAGCGGTGAGACAGTTGGACGCCTTTTCTTTTTATTTCTTTTGATTTTTCAAAGTAAAAAAAGAAAATATATATCTTTATTTTTTTATGCTGCACATAGCAGGGTAGGCAGACAGTGAAAATATTAAATTTTATTTTCTCGAATAGGAATCGATCCCACAATCTGTCACGTTTACAGTCACACGCTTGTGTCCCTACGCCATGACTGGCCATTTATTAATTTCTCCTATTCATTTTATTACAAGGTATTTTTTACCACTCTTCATATAACGTAGAATATACAATTTGCAAAATTTTATAAACTAAAAAGAGACAAATGAAGAAAGGAGAACATACAGAATTTCCATCCACTAGGTCCTTTCTAAATAAAATGTAAGTATTTTTTTTTGTTTTACTGTTATAAAACTGTTTCTAACAGTAAAACAAATAATTGTAGTAGTAACGTAGTGGTTTTGAAGAATTGTTGATTGTTCTTTTGAATATACTTTATAACTATATCTTCAGAAAACTCTACAACCTGAGAATAAAGAGTTTAAATTTCATATAGCGCATGTTTTCAATAGAGAAAGAAGAAATTTCTTTTTAAGAAATTTCCATTCCAAACAAATTGTTAGGATTTTCTTCCTTTAGCTTGCTTTGATGCAAAAAAAAGAAATAATAAAACAGTATAATATATAGAATTTGACGCTTTGTTGTCTAGAAAGCTTCTTAGTAGAGGAAAACAAATAAAATATAGACACCGTTTCATACCATTTTATGTGTAAGAATATCAGTATATGTCTTAAATATATATTTTCGGTCATGAGGCCAGTCATGGCGCAGGGGCACAAAGTGTGACTGTAAAACCGACTGGTTGTGGGTTCGATCCCTACTCGAGGATATAATATTTCATATATTTACTTAATTTATATTTCCATTCCTTCGCTCTGTTGCAGAGGACAAGCGCGGCGTTAAGTTCTGCCACTAAACACGCAATGCCTCCAGAATTCGGCAGAAAGTGAGGAACGGAGTGTCTTAACACTAGGTTTCCTCTGCCTACCCTGCAGTGTGCGGGATACAGCGTGAAGCTGATTTGATTTGATTTGATATATTTTTTTTTACTTAGCAAAAGAGAAAGAAAGTTGTCCATCTGTCTCTTCGCTATTTTTACAGGAATTCTCCAAAATTTATATGGTATTGAATTTTATGTATGTGAAAATACTCTTCTCTAGCTCCCGTAACCCTGGATATGAATAATGAACCGCACATTCGCGTGTATGTAAAAATGCGCGCGGCTCCATGGTTTACATATGAAAATATAAGAGAAAAAAATTGTATATGATTCTATGGTTGGGGCACGTGATTGTAAACGCGACGGTAGTGGTTTCGATTCCCATTTGCAGAAATTAATTATTAAGAGTTTCATTTCCTTGCGTTCGCATGGTGTTAAGTTCCGTTAAGTTGAATCATTCAGTAAGCAATGTCTTCAAAATTTGGCATAAAGCGGGAAAAGAAGAGTCTTAACACTACGTTCCTTCTCCTAAAAGCGAGATTTAGCGTAAAACTAAATTTAAATGAGTAAGTAATATTATATACATAATTTTGTGGGAATGTGACTGGTATACGTAATAAAACAATGGTTCACAAATGTGAGAGGAAGCTCGCTGCGTCACATCCGCAAAATGCTGCGTCAGGCTCGTTCAGACAAAATTATATTTTGAATTTGAACACAAAATAATTTGCTGACAGACAGAGACCTTTGTTAGATTGCCAAATGTTTTGTTTATTAAATTTTTGTCATCAAAAAAATGATGAATGTGTAAAAAAATACCGCGTGCGCTAGAGACAGAGGCTTCCTAAATTTGCTGTGTTTACAGGTTTCACGTCGCGTTTTGTGTTCACTTACTGGAAGAGGCAAATATTTTCATTTTTTTTTGTATTATCGAATGGCTCGAACATAATATTAGTCGTTGAGCTACGAACCCGTTGCCCTTCTCTAACGAGACTTATGAAGCCATTTCTTTAAGATATAAATATTCCAGTTATTATATACCTAATGTGTGTGAGGCCAATCATGGCACATGGACACAAGCGTGCGCCTGAAAACGGGACAGGCTGTGAGTTCGATTCACATTTGAGGATATGCAATATTTAATATTTTCATTTTCTTGCTAGGGTAATAAAGAAAATTTCCGCTCAACACGTGATGTCTTCATATTTTAGTGGAAAGTGGAGAACAAAGGTGTCTTAATGGGATCGGAGTATCTTAACTTTAGGTTCTCAGGTTCCTTCTGCCTACTGTACCTATGTGGGGCATACAACGTAAAAAAAATTGATAATTTATGACACAACGAAAAATACTCGTCTACTCAAGACCCTAATTTGGCTTTTTCATTAGTTAAAAACTTTCTTTTTATTCTACTATACGGCACTAAAGCATGTAGCAAAAGAAAATATCCGAATACACTTTCATATTCTTTCATTTGTTATATATCACTACTATCCAATCTTAATATCTAGGAACTAGTATACTAATAAAGAAAATATTGTAACAAATTCAATCACATGCTAATATTTTTGAGGATATTACGCGGATCAATTTTTCCTGTCAATTTTCATGAATTTTGGTGAATTGATTCGTGTTGACTTCGAGCGGATGTAAATATTCAGATGCGTGAACTCTTTTATTTCACAGAGTAAATCGAATGAATTCTAGAGAAAAAATAGAATCCAGAAAAACAATATGTATATTTGAAAACGTTGTAAGGATCATAGAGACTTTTTCAGCCAAGAGTTGGTTTATACAATAAAAAAAAGTACAAGTTATACAATTTAAAAATATATATATTTCTTTTTATCTACTCCGCTTATAGCAAGTAGGTAGGTAGAAGGAATCTATTGTTAAGATACTCCGTGCCTTACTTTTTGGCATATTTTAGAGACATCACGTATTGAGTGACGGATGTCAAGTTTTTTTTTATGGCAAAAGACAAGGCAAACTTTATTGTTATTGATTTTATTTGTTTATTTTACAAGGCAAACGAGCGTACGATGGGAAGTGATCAAGGCCGTCCACGAACCCGTGTAACACCAGAGGAGCTACAGGTGCGTTGCCGGCCTTTAAGATGGAGACAGATGTGCATTTTATAGGTACCTATGTCATATCGACCTGGAGACATTGTCGCAGGTAGACAATTTCACACTTCTGTGGTGAGAGGAAGGAAGTTCCTCCGAGACCGCACAGTAATGGAGTGCCATGTAGCCAGATGGTATAGATGGTATTTGAAATTGTGGCGTACTATGCGGTTAGAAAAATCAGCGACAGGTACCAGCTTAAACGATTCCCCAGAACACTTTCCATGATAAATGCGGTAGAAAACTCAAGTTTTTGAGATCAGATTAATATTTCATATTGCAGCTGGGAAATATTTCCGTAAAAGCTTAGAAATCTTAAATATTATTACAAATCTGAAAAGAAAGTGACGTATTGCAAAATCACAAAACTTACTAAACGCCGATTACGTATGTATGCACATATATTTTACGTCGTAATATATTACGTCTTCCAACTTCGCTTAACTTTCTCAACTCAACTTTATTATTTCTCATAAGTATTTAAGACCAGTCGTGGCGCAGGAGCACAAGCGTGTGACTGTGCACGACAGTTAGTGAGTTCGATTCTCACACAAGGAAATAAAATATTTCATATTCTCACTTCCTTGCTCTAGTAATAAGGCAAAGCGCGACATTGAGTTCCGCTACTTAACACGCAATACCTCTTGAATTAGGTGGAAATTGAGAAGCGGAATGTTCTAACACTGGGCTCCATCTGCCTTCACTACGATATGCGGGATACAGTGATTTTTTTTTTATCAGCAAAACTGATTAAAAATGTACCTGACATAACAATGACTATAAGATTCAAAAAGTAACTCAAATACACTGCACACGGTTTTTTCAAACACGTAAATTTATGAATACAAACGTGTCTTAGAAAATAAAATATTTCACTTACAATTTTTATTGCAAACAAGCAAATGATAGCTAAATTTTTATACACAAAGAACTATAAATAATTCATTTCCCCGCTTTAATATACAAAACATAGGGATGATTAGATACTTAACACAAAATGTCTCGACAGGTAAGCGGAGTGGAGCATCTTAACATTAGGTTCTCCTGCTATATTGGGAAAAAGCGTGAAGCTGATATAAGAAAAAATATAAATAAATATTTACATATAAAGATTATTCTTATTTCGTTTCACGCTAGATATAGCTACCCTACTATGTGCGATAGCACATAGTAGGGTATGCAGAAAAAACCTAGCGTTAAGACACTCCGTTCTCATTATGACACTTTCGTTTCTCAATGCGCCGAATTCTATGCGCATTGCATGTTGAGTGACAGCATTCATCGCCGCGGTTTGCCTCGACACCAGATTTTTCTTTCTGGTGTCGAGGCAAACCGCGGCGATGAATGCTGTCACTCAACATGCAATGCGCATAGAATTCGGCGTGGTTGGGCTTGGTTGTGAGATATAAAGCTACGAGAAGATAGATACGATAAGATATACATATAAATATATAATATACACAAATATACAAGTATATATGACAGTCAATAAAGTAGTAAGTACCTGACCCACTCCCGAATGTCATCGCAAGCGTCTCTGGCACGTATCACTTCACTCGACGCGCTCGTAACATCAATTTTCGATTTCTTTCGAAGAATCAAATAAAAATCTATTGCCAGTGAAAGCATTCACTCTCTATAGATTACCTTCGCGTAATGGATTTTTAATACGTTTAAGTTTACTTTGGCGCTGTAAGATAAGAAATGAAATAGTGTTCAAGTAAATTTATATACAGAATATTACGAAATTTTATGCTATTCTTTATTATTATTATATGTTTTTGTATATTTTTTCGGGTCATTTGTGGCACATGGTCACAAGCGTGTGATTGTAAACGCAGTAGGTTGTGGATTCAACTCCGATTCGAGAAAATGAAATATTTAATATTTTAATTTCTTCTAGTGTCGAGGCAGGCAGGAGATAGTGTCGAGTGTCTTAGCACTCCGCTCTCGCTGCCTACCTCGCTAAATGCGGAGTAAAGCTTGAAGCTAAGATGTGTTCTAAATCCTTTTAATAATAGATATTATTTAGAACAATCTTACATAAACTTCGAAGAGGATAGAATATGTTTTTATATGATACATTTTGAACCAATATTATTAAATACATATTTTCCTAATAAAATAATATCACATAAGTTCAATACATTCATGCAGTGTTCTTTTCGTTTAATTTCATTAAAAATGTCGGATAAAACCGAAGCAAAAGCTTTTTGGACGCTGTTAGTATATAAAAGTGGTATATTAATATATATTTTTAATTTGCAGAGTGCAGTACAATGTTTTAAAACTTAATTTTCATTCAAGTCTTTCTTTACTCTTAAATTTGGCCGCCTTAGCAGATTGTGTGGAATAAGAGTAAATAATGTAGAGTGTTAAAATATAAAAAGGCACGATTTATTTAGCTTCAGCCTTCCTTGCTATGTGTGAAACACATAGCAAGGAAGGCAGAGGGAACCTGGAAATCTAGTGTTAATACGTTCCATTCCAATTAAGACACTTCCATTCTCCACTTTCTTCCAATTACCTTTATTATCCAACAAACATTACGCGCTAAGTGGCAGAAGTGAACGTCGCATTTTGCGTCGTTAGTATGGCGAAAAGAATTAAATGTTTCATATTTCGTTTCCCCGAAGGGAAATCAAACCCGTCACGTGCGTGCATTTACATTGCATGCTCCGGCGCCGCGACTCGCCTCTTGATGATAATTTTATATTATATGTTGTAAGCAGAAAAAATATAACAGCAGTTAAAGATTTTTTTAATCGTTTTATTGTAATAGAAGAGTAGTGGTATATAGATGCATTCTTTCATCTTGAATGTGTCTCAGCGGTGGGATTTGTCTCAGTAGAGCGCGGAAATAAAAAAAAACTATATTTCGAGTAGAGATAGAACCCTCAAACATTACAGTCAAACCAATCTACACTGCGCTAGTGAAATCATAAATTATTGAATATTCGCGGAAAATATTCATAATTACTATATAGCTCAGTAACTAAAACATATTTATAATATTATTGAACAAAAAATATATATGAAACTTGTACTTTACAAATTATTTACATAAATGTCTGTGTGTTATTCTGATGTATATTCTATATTACTGTAAGGTTTCATCTATATTCATTCAGCATTCCATTCAGTAGGTTTTGTGTCAAACATCCATCCTCATAAACTTACAAAGTTATATTAGTAAGTATAAGTACTACTATGACTAAATAACCACTGTACAGACTAGCACTCTCCTTTCTATGAAAATTATATTACAAGAAAGCACAGTCCAGAAACCATTTACGGTTATCGAAGTGCTCCCTTAATTACTCAAGCACGTAACGACTTAACGAGGACGCAGAGTGACGACAAATACAATTATTGAACGTCACTTTCAATTCTAACTTTGTCATAGTTATTGCTTGGATTTTTTTAAAAAAGCAGTAATTATTAGTAGTGATGGGGAAATTCGTGGCTATAAAAATCTATAATAATAACTTTTTTTATAGCTTCGAGTTAATTTCCGCATATAGCAGAGTGTTAAGAAATTACTTTAAAGATTTTTTTATTATATATTTTTATAAATGACGTCAATTTGTCAGATTGTCTTTAATACAATAATAAATGAGAAAGAAAAAATCACTTTTTCAATTTTATTAAAAAAAATATTATTGTATATTTAAAGAGTAGTTAAAACTGTAGTTTCATTTAAAGTGGTGCTGACACTTCCACTCCATATATGTTCGTTCTTGTTATAATATAAACTTTAGTAAGGACCAGAACTTGATATTTTAAATAACATAACTTTCCAAATTAAGGCAGAGCTTTAATTTTTCATAACAAACTTACACAGTAAAAAGTTTAGGTTGTTGAGAAAAAATATAAAAACTACTTAATCTATTAAACCAACTTTTACAAAGTTTTTCTTTTAAGCAAATTATCCTTTCGCTCAGAAGAATAAGAGAAATAATTTAACTTTTAACCGAATAAGAGTAAAGTGAATTAAAAAATGACGCCGCAAGTGGGCCGCTAGTTATATATATTAGGTAAAGTTTGGATTGTGCATCTTCTATATATAAATACTATACACTGAAACTTTTATCGCTTCACGCTGTATCCTGCACACAGCAGAGTAGGCAGTGGGTGCCTAGTGTAAAGACACTCTGTTCCCCAATTTCCGCCGAATTCTGGATGCATTGCGTGTTGAGTAGCGGAACTTAACGCCACACTTTGCCTCGACACGAGAGCGAGGAATTGAAAATATAAATTTAAATAAATATTTCATTTCCTCGAGTGGGAATCAAACCTAAACCAGTTAGTTAGTAGCGTTTGCAATCACACTATATGCTCCTGGGCCACGGCTGGCTTCACTTTTTTTCGGTTATTTACTAAAATAAAAAAAAAGACTTGAAAACTCGAGAAATATAAAATGAAATAAAAACATAATAAAACTCAAAACCCACCAGATGCATACAACATCATTGGGGCAAAGTAAAATTAGAATATGAAATATTATAATAAATAGCACTGCAATCTAAAATTTGCATAAGAAATGCCGAATACAAACGACGCGCGTACGAAATAATGTTCAATCTCGCCTTTACTTCGCAGTTTTAGTTTTGTTTATGATAGGCCGTTTCTAGTTTAATATAGATATAGAAAATGTAGAGTGATTTTAATTTCCCTTTCCGTTTTTCTAATAAAAATTCAATAAAAACCTTATAATTATTTGTCATTCAGAGAATATAAAATCAAATCAAATCAGCTTCACGCTGTATCCTGCACACAGCAGAGTAGGCAGAGGGAGCCTAGTGTTAAGACACTCCGTTCCCCAATTTCTACCGAATTACAGAGGTTTTACGTGTTGAGTGGCGGAATTCAGCGCCGCGCTTTGCCTCGACACCAGAGCAGAATAAATTAGAATATAAATTTAAATAAATATTTTCTTCTTCTTCAGTTAGGATCGAACTCACAACCGTTCACAGACAATCACAGCTCCTGCGCAAGGACTGACCTCAATATTAAATGTCAAAATATTGTAAATAATCAATTTATTTGAAAAATTTAAATATAGTAAGAAAATTTAAATATAATAAGTCTTTTTCAACCAAGAGATTTACACCAGGTGTCTCTAAGCGTTTATTTACATTAACTGAAGCGTTAAATTTTTATACAACAGTTTTATTCGTTCAAACGAAAACCGCGAGCTCTGCTTTTCAAATCTGCTACGTTTCGACAAGAAATGTGAATATAATGTCTATGTACACTAGGTAGTTTATGAGATCTAACCAATGTTTGTGAAAATTCATTCCGTTTTAATCATTTTAATTTCACTGAATCTCTTTCATTTGTTACTTATCTTGTTTAATTATCAAAAAAATGATATAATTTCTGTTTATATTATTTTGAAATTATGAAATTAAGAAATTATTATTATGAAATTAAGAAGAATATACTTTATTTTTCTTTTATCCACTTCGAATACTACTGACTGACTACTTAGGTCTTACTACTTGTACAAGCATATCGAGGAAAGATAATATAATAGAGATATATAGATAGACACATACATGTTATGTTTGGAGACGTCAAGAGAATGATCAATAAAAGAATAACAAATAATCTTGCTTTAACGAAGCAAGAGAGTCTCGCCAAGACGAGACCTCGGTTGACCTTCGAAAACACAGTATCAAAGATACTGGAGGAAGATACGAGAAGCATGAGTACCCCCCGAAGGACATGGATGAGGAGGTTGATGACAGCGCCAACATGGAGGAAGAGTCAAAAAAAGTATGCGGAGGCAGTAGCTTTTAGCACTCAGTTTTCTCTGACTACCCCTCTAGGGATACAGCGTGAAGTTAGTTAAGTTAATTTCATCGCTCTGGTGTCAAGGAAAAGCTCGTTGATTTCTGCCACTCAACGCGCAATGCCAACGAACATTCGGTGAAAAATAGAGAACGGATGTCTTAACACTAAGCTCCCTCTGCCTACCTTGCGGCAGGCAGGATACAGCATACAGCGAGAAGCTAATTAAAAAGAATATGAAATCAAACACAGAACCGAACCATTACCGACACTATAGTGTGAATCCTCTCTTATTGTTTATAATAAACTCGTAATATTCGAAGATAAATATTTGTTATCAGCTTCACGCTGTATCCCGCACACAGCAGGATAAGCAGTGATAAAGTGGTTTCGAGGCCGTAATTTACACTACGCTTTCACAAAACATTTAAAAGCGTCAAATTCACGTTTAATGGAAACGACGGAAACAGAAACGTTGCGTTTTCAATAAAACAGTGCATGAGCCAGTGCTCATTAATCCTTTTATATATTCGTTTTTTTTTGCTAAACTGTAAAAGCAAATGGTGGAATAAAATTTTGTTTATAAACTATTGCTGACTAGGATCAGGGGGATTTGGCTAGTTTGTGTTGAGTTTAGTGTGTTTTTTGGTGAAATTAAACTGAAATCTCTAGGCCAGTGTAGGTATGTCAAAGTCCGATTTAACTAGCGTTCACAATATTTATAATATTTAGATGAAAGTGTTAAGGCGTTGTATTCCTCATTTTCCGCTGAAATTTGACTTGATTGATTGATTTTTGAGACATTCCGCGTTCAAAGGCGAAACTCAACGCCGCGCTCAATTGTCTTCTTACCAGAAGCCGTCGTCGTCGTTATTATATTATGTAACGTTTAATAAATGCCATGGTTTCGTGTTTGAACTTTGATATCTATTCGGGGAAATGATTATTATTAAATTACATATAAACAAAATAAACGTATATAAACAAAAGTAAATATAATGAACATTTTTATATTCCTACCTACATATCATAGAAATTGTGATATTAGCATTCTTTGTGAATATTAAAATACCCTCAAAATGGTTTCCGCTCTAGATTTTATCACTTACTAGGCGAGCATAAATCACGCGTCCACGTATTAAATGAAGAATTATGGTGTCGACGAAAATAAGACTATTCGCGTTGGTCGTTAATTACAGCATTTTCAAATTCTACTAATTCGAATTCTGCGGGATTCCGAAGTGCGCTTTATTCCTAAGTGGAATAACAGTCGTGTGTCGTGTCGTGTGTGACAGTTGCGGATTCTATTCCCAGTTGTTGGAGTGATATATTTAATGTTTTAATTTTCATGTTTGTTTTGGCGATTCTACAAAAAGAGGGGAATGGAATGTCTCAACACTAGGTTAAGTCAACCTCAAGGCCAACTATTTTTTTTTTCTTTTAATATTTATGCAGTTGGATTTTTAAGATTTATTATTATTATTATTGACCCCGTATTAGATTTCACAAAAAAAACAAATCTCAGCCACTGGCCCCTAAACTAATTATGTGACTAAAAATATTAATTTCAAAAATTTCTCATATTATATTATTAAATATATAATACATCTATATCTTTTACACACATCACATCAGTAAATTGTATGAGAATATATAATAAAAGCAATACTAATATCTGCAAAATGCATGTGGCTTATAGTATTTAGAACAATGATTAGTGCAGAGCAGTTACTTATGGACCGATGGAACTTGACAGTCTCTCTGGCTATATCGTCTTGTAGATTTTTAAGTGTTCGTCTTTTTAGTTTCACGCTGTATTCGCCGCAAGATAAGAAGCGGAGCCCTAGATCTGAATTTATAAATTCAACTGTGTGATCGATCTTGAGATCCGCTTAAGATGATAATTTTAATAAATTCTTAAGTAAACAAGCCTCATTCAACATGTAGTTTTGAAAGTTAGCTTATTCAGACTCTATAAGAAAATTTATAATTTACTTTCCGTGGAGCAACCCCGGTCGGATATTAAATTAATAAAAAGTAAAATAAGGTCAAAATTAACCTTAAAATTTAATTATATAAAACTAATGATATTTTATAAGAAATATCTATTTCGATATCATAAAACAAATATTACGCATAATAGGCCCACATACAGATTCACATGTATATCTCTTAAATACTGCTGGGTCTTTTTATTTAAATTTCCTCATGTCCCAACCGATTTTAGATAAAATAAATCAGCTTCACGCTATATCCCATATACACAGCACACAGCAGGGTAGGCAGAGGGAACCTAGTGTTAAGACACTCCGTTCCAACTTTCCGCCAAATTCTGGAGGCGTTGCGTGTTGAGTGGCGGAATTCGATGCCGCGTTTTGCCTCGAATGGAAATATAAATTCAAATAAATATTTCATTTCCTCGATTGATCAAACCCATAGTCACCTGCATGCTGCGCCTCAGATTCGCCATTTTAAATGAAATACATATAAAATATCGAAACATACATAATTCTATACATTTTTATTAGGAAATAAACCATTTCGCAGAATTCACCACTTCTGCACTTATACTTAATTTAATACAATGTTGCAAATGGAAATGCACTTGCATAGAACATCCAACGTCTGCCGCTTCCGGTACTTTCAATAACCGTACATTTAATCATAACTGCTTTCTACTTATATTTGCTTAAAGCGCAAACGTTCAGTAAATCACCTATTCATACATTCTTAAAATAGAATGTATATTTTTCATCAAAAAATAAAAACGTTATAGGATCACTTTGTTGTCCGTCTGTCAACACCAATTATCTCGAGATCGCAGAAGTGTCCAGCTGATATTAATATAAATTATTAAAATCTACTATACCTTATAGAACCGAAAAAATTAAGCTTGTAAATAAGCGCAATCAAAAGATACGAACATTTATGCATCGTTTTTGCTGCATTTTCTGCTACACACACTACACACACTACGCTACGGGAAGTACCCCATAAGGTATCTATTAAATAGGGTTCTTCCCCTAGGACTACAGTTATGAAATTTAGTACTAAGTGGGAACTTATAATTGAAATGAGTGCATTGGCCCGCAAACTAAAGTTTATATATTTTTTTAAATTGTATTTTCCGTTCACCTACATTTTAATGTTTTCGCTCTAGCAGATAAACTGCAGCATTGACTTCCACTATTCAATACATGTCTCGAAGTCCCAAAAGGTGGAAAATAAAGAAGACGCAGAAAGTTTTGTTTTGTTAAATACGTTATAAGTACACTGAAGCGTAGATAGTTAGAAAAATCTATTTTAATTTCAGTGAATAAAAGCATCTGTAATCTATATCTATACTAATATTATAAAGAGGTAAGATTTGTATTTTTGTATGTATGTTTGTATTGTTTTCACACAAAAACTACTGGACCGATTTCAATAATTCTTTCACTGTTAGAAAGCTGCATCTTCACTGTCATATCACATAGGCTATATTACATTTTCAAAAAAATAGGGATCCCTAAGAAAAATGCAATAATGTAACGCAAGGTGTGAAGAAATTGATCTAAAAAATGTTATCATCGCGTGCGCTGCGAAAACTATTAATGATAGAACAAAATAATGTTCTACAGTATTATAGAACGCATCAATATCTATAAAAAAGTCCGCGATACCGTATATCCAACTACTATAGTTACGACAATATAACTACTTTTTTATATTTTATAAGTTAATGAAAGTGCCGGCAATAATCAAACCATTTTATTCATACCTCTGCATTAATCTTTATTCATTAAATTATATTTTATTAAAGATAATTTCAATATGTGTAAAGTATTTTTTAAATTAACAAAATCGGACATTACATTCAAACGATATAACGAATTTAAAAATATCACTATAAAGAATATCATGTAATCATAAAAAATGCGGAGTGTAGTCTCGCGCACCATAGCGAGTAAGTAACTCTGCGGGGTTGAGGGGGAGGTGCATCGATATCACTAACATTATGAAGACAATCGATTAGATGTTTTGTTTCTTTATTTGAATTGAATAGGCCCTGAAACTACGGGACCGATTTGCGATTAACTTATAAAAAAAATAGCAAAAAAAAATCTTATATCGCGTACGCTGTGGAAATTATTGACATTAGAGCAAAGTAATTTATTAAAATTTTATAGAAGACATCAATATCTACAAAAAAGTTTACGATACCACGTGTTACTGTTACAGTTATGCCACTAACTTTCAAAGGAAAATGTGCAAGAACAGAGCCGCCATCGTAGTGCAGAGGGACATCTCAAAATATATGTATTATTGTGAAAGCATAAAAAGAGTGTGTAATTTCTCTATAGATTATAAATCATAAAAAAAATCTGCCATAGCATGCGCTGCGGATACTATTAGTGATGGAATAAAACATTGTCTTATCTCTATCTCTATATATTATAAAATAAGAACGCCTTCCGCCTGTCTGGCCTTTCTAACTCTTCTTCTTCTAAACCACCCAACGAATGTTGATGCGGTTCACCGTTAGGTAGAGTATTTCTTAGAGAAGGTTTATATATAGTTTTTTATATGTATATTTTAATGTAATATTATAAATGTGCATAAAGTCCTACCCGTTGAGACACTTTCACGCACGCGCTGCTTTAATGGTAAGTCCTACATGAAAACAATGTACTAATGTATTATTCCTCTTAATAAGATCTACAAAAAAGTCAGCGACAGCTTATTCGTATCTTCTAAGGATAACATACAGTGAGCATATTTCTGTCTAAAAATAGTAATTTGAATACATTTTTTTATTGTGAGGGATGTTTGTCCATAATGGTATCAATCCTTATCCTTTTAAATACTTTACTAATTTTCTACGTTAAACGAAGATAAAATTTGCTCTTTTAATTTGTAGTTTTAGAGAAAAACGCATTTAATTTTTGACACATCACGCCAGCTGTAAACCGCAGTTTTGGCTCATGTTTCATTCATCCCTTATTCTCAGCATATAAATAAGTATATTAGTTGTCTTGGTCAATTGGTGTTGATCAAAATGGTTTTTACAGAAATTTACAAAAAAATACATTACCAAAAAATCCTTGCTATGAAACGATTCGCCGCGCGCCACGCGCCCTTTTGCACTTTTAGTTTTAATACTTTTAAATATTTATTTTATGTTGCTAATTAGCTTAAATACCGTATACCTAAATATTTTTCTTAAAATACAATAAATTTTGTGAGCCAAATCCAGTCTCTTCGACTGCCGCAAGGCAAGATTCGTCAGCAACCTTATAAGCAGCCACATAGTGATTGCAAATTTTTCAGAGACAGAGAAGCTTCTTCCCGATGTCGCTGTAAAAGCCAGTAGGGCTAACAACATAAAGTTCAAGTTCGAAAAAAAAAGAGCAAAATCAAATAAATGCCCAAAAGCCTTAAATTACTTAATGATGCCGTCTCGACACAGTGGCACAAGCGTGTGACCTTAAGCGCGACAGTTGTGAATTCAGTTGCCACTTTGGAAAAAGAGATGTAATTTATTAATATTTTCATATTTTCATTTTGGTAAAAAGGCAAAACGCCAAAGCAGAAAGTGAAAATCTTAAGTTTTCAATTATTGTTTGTGTGATGACAGAAAAAACTCGACACTATATGATAATAATATAGACAGAGATTACAATATTTAATATTCTCCAATATAAGTTGAGACTTTCTCAAGCAGCCACGTAGTTTTTGTTATTGTATTACTACTAATATATAATCTATATTTTAACCCGAATTTATGTGGAACAAATTACGTTTGCAGTGTGCGCGCAATTACAGTTTACCTAGACAAATATGAAATAACTAAACATTATTCTTTTAAATATGACAATTCTTGCAAGCTAAGTCAAATCAATTCCCAAAAGACTTAAATTTATAATTATTTAGTGCACAGCAGTGTGGATTACCAAACCTTCCTTCCTTCCATCCTTATAGGATCACTTTGTTGTCCGGATTTAATTGTCGTTATAAATGCACAACGCAGGCTACACACATATGCATATAATTAATATTGACCATTTAATGTAGATAAAAACTGTCATTTACCGTTTTTAATTTTAATAAGTACTTTTGAAGCTGTAACACAGATTTAAAATCACATTACTAAAAATGTTTGCTGCGCCATATGGCTCGACGCCCGCTACTCGTCGTTTGCTTATAATAGTGCATCTGCCACGGTCGCCTGGCTCCTTTCCCCCGGATGTAGAAGGAGGGCCAGATCATGTTGCCTAAGGCTCATCAGCGCGATGGCGAAGTTATTCGAGAAGTTATTCCTCCCACTTCTCCAGCACCACGAAGCAAATAGTTTGGCGAGCGGGCACTCAACCACTCTGCAGGTGGCCAGAGCGGGTCACTACGGTGCAGCAGCGATTAACCGCAAGGAGAGTGCAATAGTTCCTCGACGTAGCACCTGCTTTCGGCCGTGTGTGTTATGCGGGGCTACTTTATAAAATGTTCAGGGTCGACACTATCACGTCGCGCATGTTCTTACCGACTACCTACATGATAGGACATTTTTCGTGAGAGTGGAGAGCGTAGCAGCCACTCGATCGCTGCCGGAATTCCCCAGGACAGCATTTTGTCACCTGTCCTCTACGAATTATATACCGATGACATTCCAACGCACGGCCTTAAGTTGGGCCTCCCTGAGTGAGTGTCTCGACTGGCTGAGCTTACCGCTCAGGTTACATTTGATCATCCTTCCAATCCCACCAAAAAGTCTCCCTGTATCTGGTCTAGGGCATGTACACACACAGTCGTACTAGGGCCAAAGGGCCCCCTAACGATGCACCCATATTGATGGTTGCTGCTCGAGACCACGGCCAGACGGCCTTGATGCCGTTCCCCAGCGCCAGAAGAAAAGAGCTGGACGAGAGAATGCTTCAATGCTAGCTCTATAGTAAAGTAGGTTTAGCAGTAATTGTACGTATTATGGAGCTCTTTAAATAATTATAAGGTATTATTTCAGCGCAACATAGTTGGTTTCATCTTTCGTTTAAATATTTTTACATAAAAGAATAATAGGTAGACTACCTACTACGTTGTTTATGATTTTTACCGTTTAAGTATTCTGTTGTTTGTGTCGTTTGTTTAAGGAACGCAATTCAGTATATTAGGTATATTAGGTATATAATTCAGTAATTTAAGCGGGCGAAGCCGCGAGTGGGTCGCTAGTATAATATACTTGTATAATATCAAATCGAAGCTTTCAATAATGTCTGTTCAATTTTTACTTCTGAACGTTTAACGCTTCGGGCGTTTCAAATGAGCTTAAGTCCCTAGAAATTTATGTTCTTGCTGATATATTTTTTTAATAATGTTAATATGGGTAAAAGTTATTTGAATTTTAATAAGCTGTGTAGCTGCTCACGTGGGGATTTTATAGAAATTTAGTAAATTATAAAATAAGACACATTCACTGTCTTTTAGACTATAATATACTTTAAGGATACTCAGAAGGAACTCTCTAATCTATTTATAGTAACATTATAACATTAATTTTGAATTTCTTGACTTGTGACGTTACGTTCCGTCAAACAAATTCAAATTAAAATAATTTTATTCAAAATAAGAAGGCCCTTGCTCTGAACGTCAAATAATTTACCACCAGTTCATTAAAGTTAATGCCTCAGACCTGAGAAGAACCGGCGCAAGAAATTCTGCGAAACTTATTTTTCTAAAATCAATTTTATACAAATACATATTTCTGTATCTGTCTTAATTTCTTTAGGTAATTGGAAATTTGAATAAAGGAATAACTCAAACACTCAGTCCTTTCGCTCAGCTATACGCGGGAGATACGTGAAGCTCCAAAAATTCAAGATACATTTAAAAGGGGCTCAAAATAAAAGTTTGTCGGTGAAGTTTAATCTTTATTGTTCCTCTTTCTCTAACGTTTGAAACTAGGGTGACTTACAAAATTCAAAATACTTCATAAGAATTTTAAAACATTTGAAACAATAGCTGTAAGGTAGATCTGTTGCTGTTATAACAATATCAAACTTTCTAATATAGAATTAAATAGTTTCATATAAATCGACTCTTTTTAGTATAGTAAGGTAGTAAAATCTATATATCAATGGTTTTTTTATTGACACAGCGTATAGGTACGAGTTGTGGACGAAGATTTTTAGTATTTATAAAACCTTGAATATAACCTGTAACTGTAATATAATATATTTTTAATTTAAATATAAAGAACGTACCAAACAGTAATCAAAATAAAAAAAATCAATACGAAGTGGAAATTACATTACTGTGATTTAAATAACAATCTTCGACGGACGCTTTGAACGTAATCTCTGAATGGCGTCGCTCAAGCTGCTTCTCAAAGGTGACGTCACTAGGTTTTGACGTAAACTATTCACTTTGTCTCGAATTTTTGTAATGTTGGGGTATTTTTATTGTAGCCTTTGTTAGCCTTTTAATTGAAAACGTAGAAATTATATTATTTTGTGAACAGAAAATATATTCTACTAAAAGATAAGAAACTTATCTATGAAGCAATAAACTTAACCTAAAAATAATAATTTTGTAAAAATATTTGTGTAATAAAATTAGAATTAGGATTTAGGATCCACGTCCTTTTTGTGTAAAGAAGTTTTATGGACCTTATATAATATGTAGTTCATAAAAATAAAACTTTTTTAAAATTATAAATGCTTTGCCTTCATAGATTGTGTTGATAGTGTTGATAAAGTACAGATTTAGTTTGATTTAACTAATATTAAAAGCAAAATCAGTAAACAAATTTTAATTATTAATTGTTCCACTTATTATTAATTGTTTCAAATTTATTTTTGGTCAGACTCTTTTTCCCACACATAGCAGGGAAGGCAGAGGGAATTTAGTGTTAAAATATTCCGTTCCCACTGAGACACAATATGCTCTGCCTTGTTACCAGAGCATTATTACATTCCCCCGTGTGGGAATTAAATCAACAGCAAGTGCCTCCTCGCCAGGATGGCCACACTATAGCTTTATTATAATACGTTATTTACAAAACGGTCAAATTCAGTTTCTTAGATAATAAATTTATAATAAATATCATATTCCTATAACCAAAACTGACACGCCAATTTATTTTTTTTTTTTTGAGCTCATCATGCATTCAGTCAGGAGACTATGAGCAGATTAGTTGAAAGGCTGTGGCGGGTGAAGCTTGCATCACATTAGATAAAGCTTCGCAGATAGTTTAACTACTGTGGCGTTTGCAAAATGTGGCGTCTCTTTAGCCGGCTTGTCATGTTCTGGCCGATTAATTGGGTAGCCAGTGGATTTGGGTGTTTGAGCAATCTGGTTTTATATTTAGAAGATGAGAATTTTATTTCATTCTTCACTGTATGAATAGCCAGGTGTTCGTGGACTTCATTGATTTTTATAAACCAAGGTGAGTTGGCCATTTGTTTGAGAATATTATTTTGAGCTCTTTGTATCATTTGTATACTACTGTTACAAGCAGAGCCCCACAGTTGCATACCGTATGACCAGATGGGTTTTAGTACAGTTTTATAAATCAATAGTTTATTGTCCAGAGACAATTTGGAGTTCCTACCGAGTAACCAATATAATCCTTTATATTTTAAATTTAGTTCATCCCTTTTGGTTCTTATGTGCTTTCTCCAGGTTAATCTACGATCAAGGTGCATACCCAGGTATTTGACTGAATCTGAGTGAGGAAGTGGGTGACCGTTTAGAGTAACAGGTGGACAATTATCTTTTCTCAATGTGAAAGTGACATGAGATGACTTTATAGTATTAACTTTGATCCTCCATTTTTCTAGCCATTTCCCGATTTCGTCAAGTTGATTTTGCAAAATCTCAGATGCTTGTTTGGGGCACCTAGCTTTAACCATTATTGCAGTGTCATCTGCAAATGTTGCAACAGTGACACCAGGAATCTCAGGCAAGTCGGATGTGAAAATTGTGTATAGTATGGGTCCTAAGACTGACCCTTGGGGTACTCCAGCGTGAACATCGTAAAAGGTTGAGGTAGCAGAACCTTCTTTTACCTGGAATATCCTTTCGGATAAATAAGACTCCAGGAAACTATAGAACGTATGCGGTAGGAGAGTTTTGATTTTAAATAGTAGCCCTGTATGCCAGACTTTATCGAACGCCTGATGGACGTCTAAGAAAGCTGAGGAACAGTACTCTTTACACTCGTAGGCACTCCGGATGACATTGCAAACTCTGTGTATTTGTTCTATAGTGGCATGTTCTGACCTAAACCCAAATTGATGTTTGGGTATTATTGATCTTTCATTGATGGATTTGAGCAGCCTAAAGAGAAATATTTTTTCAAATAGTTTGGAAATACAAGGTAAAAGACTAATAGGGCGGTATAAAGTTATGTCGTGAACTGGTTTACCCGGTTTCAAGATCATGATAATTTGAGAGACTTTCCACATGGCAGGGAAGTAACTAACTCTCATGATTGCGTTAAAAAGGTTGGTTAAAAATACAATCGCCTTGCGGGGTAGTTCTTGGAGTACTTTTTTATCAATTAAGTCAAATCCTGGTGCCTTTCTGTTATCCATCATTTTTATGTTTTTAATTAATTCCTTTGGTGTAGTAGGTTGTAGCGGGAGGTCCAATTGGTGGTCTTGCTGCAGTTTGCTGTGTATATAAGAATCATCAATACCATCTATTTTAGGATTTGGAGTGAACGTTTTTGCTAGATGTTCAGCAAAAGCATCAGCTTTCTGTGATTCTGTCCTTAGCCATTCGGTGCCTTGGCCTCTGAGTGGCGGTTTTGGAATTAGCGGCCGAAGGCGACTTTTAAAAGTACGCCAAAGTGAGTAATTTGTGGAAGCAGTTGGTGTCAAGGATTCCACGAATGCCTCCGTTGTAGTATTATGGGCATCAAGAACACTTTCCTTGAGGTCTTTGATAGCTTTATTAAATTTTGCCTTGTCCGAGGGATGTCTGCTAGTGTGCCAAACCCGGCGCAATCTGCGTTTCTCTAATATTTCTTCTCGTAGTTTTATTGGAACTACCTGTTGTCTAATATTATCTGATACGGTTTCTGGAGTACATCGCCAACAAGCGTTCTGAATTACAAGAGTGAAATTTTCAGTGGCACTATCAATATCGTCTGCGCACTTTAAGGATATTTTTAGATGTAGCTCGCTTTGGACCACATCGCGAAATGACGACCAATCTGTCAGTTTATTGTATAATTTGGGCTTTTTATCGTAAAATAAGACTGAGTTGCTCACCGTAAGTATAACTGGTATATGATTGGAGGGGCCATATAAACAAGATTCAACATTGGTAAAGCAAGACAGGGATTTGGAAATGAAGAAATCAAGAAGATCAGGTAATATCTTAGGATCTGTCGGCCAATGAGTTGGCTCGGGAGTTGCAATCACAGTTAAATATTTTTTGTCTAATGTTTTCTTGAGTTCTCTACCGCGTGTTGTTATCAGTCTCGATCCCCAGTGCGTGTGCTTACAATTCCAATCTCCTCCTGCCAGGAATCGAGTGCCTAACGTATCAAAGTAGAGCGTGAATAATTCTTCTGTCATTTTGTGTTTTGGAGAGCAGTATACTGCTGACACATTCAAGTTCCCATCCTTGTCATGTATGCAGATAGTAGTAGCTTGGATATGTTCAGTCATGTACCCTGGTAATTGGTGGTGCTGGATTGATTTTCTAATAATTACTGCTGTGCCTCCATGAGCCGTGCCATCGGGGTGATTTGTAGCATAGATATTGTAATTAGGTATATTTATTAGGCTTTGATCTGTGAAATGGGTTTCTGATATAAGCAGAATATCTAATTTGTGGACATTAATAAGTACCTCTACTTCATGTTTATTTGGTGCTAAGCCATTCACGTTCCATGTAGCAATTTTAAGAGACGTCATTTTGTTAATTTATTCAACAAGTTTGTGATGAGACTCAATAGGGTACTCATTTGTTGTAGGATAACATCAATTTTTTCAGACTGTTTCTCGAATAGAAGTTCCAGTTTGTTGTGTGTTATATTTTTTTCTGATTTTTCGTCGTTTTTAGCTGGAGAGTTTCTAATTACCTCTGCATAAGTTTTTTGTGTGGATGAGTGGTTTCTTTCTCCTACGGTAGATGCCATGGTTTGGGGTATAGTCTCAGTTCTTTTTGAGCCAAGCGATTCCATGGTTCGTCTATTAGGGGTTTGTTTTTTAGACTTTCTAGATAATATTTCCCTATATACTTCGCACCCTTTGTAGTTTGCCGGATGAGCGCCTAAGCATAATGCACAAGTCGCCGGGGTACTGCGGTCTTTCTTAGGCCAGTCTGCTGTTTTGTGTGGTTGGGCACACTTTACACACCTGTAAGGCCTCATGCAATAATTTTTTGAATGCCCGTATTGCTGGCATCTTTGGCATTGTACTATTGTGTTCCGCTTTTTTGGGTCTTCAATCACTATATTCTGGTAGTATATTACTTTGATATCTTTTGCTAATTTAATGTTGGGGCCTGGTAAGAGATTAATAAAGAAAGTGGATGTAGGTTTTTTATCAGCACCATATTTGGCATTAATGATTTCTCCAGCTAAACTATTGAGAGTATTTTCAAAAGCTGCCCTTATTGCTTCATGTGGTGTACAGTGGTGTAAATTTCTTATTACCAGTCTGTGACATCTTTGATCTTTTCTATTAAAAGTGTGGCCTATGAGTTGGTTTTCGCGGATTACAGAGATAATACTTTTGTATGTTTCTACATCAACACAGCTTATCCTTAGTTGCTTACGGTTGACAATTTTGTAGGAGAACTGTTGTTGATTTGCAGCTGTTACTAGCAGATCTGTTAACTTATTAATATCCTCAATTCCGTATAGGATAATGGGTGGTGGTTTGCTTATTTTTCTCATTTGACCAGAGATTTCATTTTCGTTAACTGATTCTATAGGTAAGATGTGGAATCTATTGTTAGTATAGACTCTTTCAGGAGGTGGTGATGTAGAAGTTTTTCTTCGCTTAGGATTTCTGAGCGTGGGAATTCTTTGCCAATCGGGAGGACCAGATAGATCGGTGTTCTCTTCTTCGTTAATATTAGAGGCATCAAGAATGTTCTCCCCAGTGGTGGTGTTTTTAATGTTGCCAAGAGAAGCACTTCTTGGTCTAGTAATGAAGAAGCTTCTGTGGAAAGCTTGTTGCACAAATTTCTTATTGCTGCCAGTAGCATTCACTGCCATAGAGGCCTGGTCGCCCACTTCTATGTAGTCTTCGGTAGCAAATTTCTCACCCGGGTACCGGGGGGCGCCGGGGGTCAGCCGGAGCGCATGACATATCAAACTCGTTATCTGTCATTAACCATAAAAAGTGTTTGGAAAGTTTTCTAATAACACTTATCCAGGGTGCTATTGCCACTCTTTTAGAGGGTATTTAGTTCCTCTTGGTATGTGGTTTACCGTTAAAGACAGGTTATTATACCGCCGCCTGTTGCTCGGCGTTATTGCCCGTTTGGCACCACCCAGGGGACACGTGTAGGGTGAGCCTAGGATGAGGTGGTAAATCCTACGGACGCGGGCAACTTCGCCCCCAAATTAATAAAATTTGTATAATAATATGGAAAACGTACATCTCGTAAACAGAAACACCGCAAACAATTTGTCCATATTTGAACAAAGTGCCCTTACATGGGCTGAGGTCCAATTTAAATATTTTTTAATAGGAAAGGATTTGGAACGGCACACATTGATATAGGATGTGGATCTATTTTACTAAGTAACTTTTTTGAATAAATTAATTTCAATATTCACATTATTCTGATACTACTTAGAAGGGATCGAAGTGTCTTAGCACTAGGTTCCCTTGGCTTACCTCTACGCTGAATCCTGATATTTACGAAATACAGCGTAGAGGTAAGTACTTTTTAGTTGGTCTAAGTAAAAGTTAATATTTATATTGATAAAAAAATCAAGATTGCTAAGCTATTAAAATAATTTTCTTCTTTGAAATGAACATTCGAATACTTTGATATTTTCGATATGTTTAGATTTTTCGTTAGCTATTATAATAATTTGCCATCTATAAGTGAACTGATGATGTGATAAGTGATGATGCTGCGACCTCAGAGATGTTGATAATGCGGGTGATGACGTTAATGGTGATGATGTTGATATGAAACAGTCAATATAGACAGTAGAAAATAAAAGTCGACGGATAAAGCTAGTATTACATAGTAAATGAGTCAGTCGGGCAAAAGTAAGCTATTTTCCATTCAAATTACCGCTTAATGCATCCAACATCATTAGTGATTTTATATCGGAACGCGTTTTATTTAAATATTAATATTAAAAATGAACTGTAAATATCAATTATTATAGAGAACATTTTATAGTAACGTGCGAATCTCTCGAGCGTGTAATTAGGTAACTATTCTCGATAAGTATTCAGGAAATTCGCTTTAAATTTTAATCATATAAATATGTACATTATCAAAATAATTATTTGAAAAAAATCTAATATTACTTGTACGTTATGAATGTATCGTGGCGTCGAGACAGAACGTTTGACTGTAAACGCAACAGTTTTAAATTCGATTTCCACTTAGGAAATAAATTTTTACATTTCCTTTCTCTTGCAACAAGACAAAACGCAGCGTTAAGTTACGCATATCAATATCCCTCCGCCACTCTCTCATCATGCAATATATGACAAAAAAAATACTGAAATAAAATAAAAAAAAAAAAACTGTAAGTAATTTTGCATCTACCGTAATGGGTGATATATTTATTAAAAGCACTCTTCAATTTCTACGCATGGCCACTCGCGCGTCTGTGGCGTGTCACAACCAAGCTTAATCGTCGTGAAGTTGCGACTCATAAATGGTAGGATCGAAATGGGATTGCGAGAATAATGAACTTATAGTATGAAATATATAGCTTATTTATGTAAGTTAAAAAAATTATACTTTTGGAGTTTTAGCAGCATTTTTTTTTGTAGCCTCAGGGTGTATTCCGTATCTGGGAATTTAGTTACCTTTTGTTAAGGCACTCCTTTCCTATTAAGACACTTTCTTTCTTAACTTTTCGTCGAATTCTGGAGGCATTGCTTGTTTAGTGGAGGTCAGTCGTTGGCGGCGTCAGCTTCGCGCTTTACCTCGTTATTTACATATATAATAATGCACATAAATCAATGAAAGCAATAAAAAGTCTATAATTTTTTTCTTATTGTCTTTATTGTGTATCCTGATGAAAAAACCGGTCAAGTGCGAGTCAGAGACGTCCACCGAAGGTTCCGTAATGTACTAACTAAGTGTAAACAAAATATTATTCAATAAATATTTATTTTTGTTAGCTATAAATGTTGAATTCTATTGGTTTTTTATTGAATTGTCAATTTTGTTTTTATTTGGCCATATTCCATTTTTGCAATTTCTAATCTAATTTATATTTCAAATAACGTCAAGAGCAACGAGTTTTCGTTTCATATGTAGGGGATTAAATTGCTTTTTCGATTCGAGTTTTTACCGATGACTGTTATTTTTGTATGACACAAACAAAACCACTTCCGTCAGATTCATATTTATACATATTTTTAATAACAAACATGCGAACATGACGGTTGCGGGTTCGATTCCCACTCGGGATATGTAATATTTTATAGTTTGATTCCCTCGCTCTGGTGGCAAGGCAAAGTGCGGCGTTGAATTACGTCTCTCTACATTCAATGCCTTAAGAATTAAGAGAAAGTGGGGAACAGAAGTGTCTTAATGGAAAAGAGTCTTCATACTAGGTTCCCAGGTTATCTCTGCCTGTGCGCGAGATACAGCGTGAATTTTAAATGTAATATCGTATAACTATAATTTTCTCAGAAAAATACTCTAGATCTGTAAAGTAGGACTTTAAGCAACTTCTGTAGGCTGTCGTATCGCAATAGTACGACGTGAGTAATAGTAAAATTATGGTTGTAGATATCCATATGAAATAATAAAAACTGTCTGTGTATGAAATTACAAAAACTGTTTGAAGTTTCAAAAACTACACCCGTTAAGCACTTTTTTTAGTTGAATTTTATGTAAAATTCAAAGCTTAACTCGAAAGATTTTCTTTGATAGATTTCTATAAGCACATTCTGTATTCATTGAAAGTTTTAAGGTTACTTAGGTATCTTAAATATTTTAGATTTTGAGAAGCTCAAACAAACTACAATTTCGTGTTGGTAGTAAAGATGGGCTAAGTTTTTTCACAGTTTAAGGACCTTATCGTGTATACTAACTACTAGTGAACATGAAATGGGTCTTTGTTTTGTTTGTATAAATCATATTTTTAATTAAATTGACAAATTATTAACATAGTTACTTTTTCTTCTTTATTTTAATTAATTATAAAATTTAAAAATATTACAAAATTATAACATTTTTTACTATTTATTTTTTTTTGTATTATCTTTACCACTCGGATTTAAAACATTCCGTATTGAATAGTGTAACTCAACGCAAGTAAACTAATAACAAGAGAAATAGTTACCAGAGCGAGAAATGAAAATAATTATTTTCCTCGAATAGGAATCGAATCAATAACCAACGCGTTTACTGTTAGACGCTGTGCCGCTGCGACGGCCTAAAACTTTAATTACGTTATGCCGTTAAAAACATTTTTTGACCGTTTATGTCTACCTGAGCGAACAAAAAATAAAATATAATTATCCCGAGGCAACTCCGAGGCACCAAACCCAGAACTATCGCGTTTAACTGCACCATATTGAAACCATGTAACATACAAAAGCTCAACAATTTTCATAATATATACAATTTTCCTTGAGTACCACATAAATAAAATAAACAGAAGAAGGGCGACCTTATTACAGCTTAACGGTCTCAGGTGACCCTTTTTTCACAGAAAATTAAACTACGACGGAGCAAACAGGGTGTAAAATAATAAAAATAAATAAATTTATTTTAAATAATTTCAAAATAAAAATATGGAATCGCAGTAATATCAATTTTATTATTTTACTTATTTACAAAGTTGTTAACCATCAGTGAAAATTTCAACTGTTAAACTAGGAAAGAAAAATACTTATTTAGAAAACGTATTAAAATTTGAACGTAGCGGGACTAGAACCCGCATTCGCGTTCTCGCGAACTCATCTCGAGAACGTATGGCTTAGTGGTCTGAGCGCCTGGTCGGTTTACAGGAGTCTGAGTCCCGTTACATTCAAATTTTAATACGTTTTCTAAATAAGTAGCTTGATGAGGGACAGACAGACAGACCATACAGACGGAGAGTTAGCGGAGTCTTAATAAGGGACCAATTTTATCCATTGTAATGAAATGTCGAAACGTAATAACAAATATAATAAGTATCTCTTATATATTATAAAATAAGAACATTTTTTTTCTCTGTCTGGCCTTTCTACGTTATCTTCTTCTAAACCACCCAACGGATTTTGATGCGGTTTTCACCATTATGCAGAGTATTTCTCAGGGAAGGATTATATATGGTTTATTATATGTATATTTTATTGTAATTTGACATAAATATGATAAATGTGTATAAAGTCCTACCCGTTGAGACACTTTCACGCATGCGCTGCTTTAATGGTAAGTCCTACATGAAAACAATGTTCTTGAGTATTATTCCTCTTAATAAGATCTACAAAAAAGTCAACGACAGCATATTCGTATCTTCTAAGGATAACATACAGTGAGCATATTTCTGTCTAAAAATAGTAATTTGAATATATTTTTTATTTTGAGGGATGTTTGTCCATAATGGTATCAATCCTTATCCTTTTAAATACTTTATTAATTTTCTACGTTAAACGAAGATAAAATTTGCTCTTTACACTAATTTGAAATTACGAATAGTTTTAGAGAAAAACGCATTTAATTGTTGACACATCACGCCGGCTATAAACCGCAGTTTTGGCGCAAGTTTCATTTATTACCTTACTCTCAGCATATAAATAAGTATATTAGTTACGTTGGCCATTTAATGTAGATCAATACTGTCTTTTACTGTTTTTCATTTTAATAAGTACTTTAGAAGTTATTACAATATCAAAAAATCCTTGCTTTGAAACGGCTCGCCACTAGGGGTCGCAATATCGGACCATTCAAGCAAAACCGGGATTTTCGATATCGACTTCAGAAAAATCCCGGGATCCCGGTTTTTTCGATATTTTCGATATTTTAGTTTTTTGTACCAAAATTAATAATTTTTCAAGCCTCTTCTTATTTTTAGAGTTAAATTAGGGGGGTATTTTTAGGGAAGTAGTAAATTAAATTATATTTACTAAATAAAAGAAGTTTTAATTACAAAAAAATATATAATAATTTGCTACGAAAAATATCTTATAGGCTTATTATTTAACAACATATATTTTGCAGCGTTTTTGCAGCGATGGGCGGAATTTTACAAGGAGATGCATGAATGTGATGACGCCTCAGTCTCAAGTAGCAGCGAAACGCTGAGTCTTGATGTAGGTGATGGCGAAATCAGTGTAAAAGAAGTTGAGAGTGCAATACTAAGTCTGAAATGTGGTAAGTCAGCGGGAGCAGATGGAGTTACTGCCGAGATGATCAAATATAGTGGCCCACGCGTCTTGGACTTGTTCTGGTTTTTGTGATCAAATCAAATCAGGGGAGGTCCCAGACGATTGGCGAGGTGCGGTCATCGTGCCTTTGTATAAAGGCAAAGGTTCACAGATAGACTGCGCAAGCCATATGGCTATCAGATTAGCTTAGATAGTAAAGTTTATACTAAAGTTTTAGCGAGATTCTTCTCGCTAAAACTCGCTAGTATAAACTTTGCATTCTTGCAAGAGAGATCTGAAAGGCTGTTGTGGGAGGCCCAAGGAGGCTTTAGACCTGGAAGAGGGTGTATGGATCAGATCTTTTCGCTCTGCATGATCACGGAAAAATTTTTGGCCGTTAACCAAAAAGTTTTCTGTGCTTTTGTAGACTTGGAAAAGGTGTTTGGCAGAGCGAAATTATGGGAGATACTACTCCGGTACAATGTGAGCGGACCTTTGTTGCAGGCTATAAAGAAACTCGCACGCAGGCTGGGTGATCTCTGTAAAGTCTCTTTACAGAGATCACCCAGCCTGCGTGCGAGTTAGAGCTGGCATGTCGCCCTGGTTTGACATTCGATCGGGTGTTAAACAAGGTTGCGCCATGTCAGCTTGGTTGTTCAATTTGTATTTGGATAGCTGTCTCCAAGGAGTGAAACAAAGCGATATGAGAGTGAAAGTAGGTGACCTGAATGTGAATTGCCTGCTGTACGCAGATGGTGCAGTGCATCATCAGAATGCGAGTTGCAGGTATTGGTCACCACTCTGAAAGAAGGGTGTGAATATAATGATCTAAGCCTCAATGCGAATAAGACAAAGGTTCCGATTTTTGAAAGAGATGAAGAAAGGAGGGAATGCAAGATCAGTGTAAATGGAAGGATATTAGAACAAGTGAATGAAGTGGTATACTTGGGAAGTATGTTCAGTAGAGATGAAAGATGCGAGATAGATGTGGAAAGGCGTATTGCTGCCGGTAACAAGGTTAACGGAGCCTTAGTTGCATTGATGAGATGGCGAAACGTCAGCACAACTGCGCGTTTGGCCGTACACAATGCCGACCGACTCTGTTATACGGCAGCGAAACATGGGTATTACAGAAGAAGAATTAAAGAAAAATGAATGCCGTGGAGATGCGATCTCTTCGTAGGATATGCGGAGTCAGCTTAGCGGATCGAATCCGCAATGAAGAGATACAAAGAATGCCAGGTACTAGCGAGGATGTCACGGTGAGAATGAAGAAGAACATGCTCAGCTGGTTTGGGCACATCGAACGAATGAGTGATGAAAGAATGGCAAAAAGATTTATGATGGAAAAGTGAGCGGTAAGAGAGGTAAGAGATCTCGGTTGACCTTCGAAAACAGTATCAAAGATACTGGAGGAAGGTTACGTAAAAAGCATGAGGACCGCCCGGAGGGCATGTATAAAGAGATTCATGACAATGGACGAGGCGAAAGAGGTATGTAGAGACCGTAGCGTTTGGCGCTCCGTTCTGACTATCCCGCTAGGGATAAAGCGTGAAGTTAGTTATAACATATATATCATATTAATCAATATTAACGAAAAACAATAATGACACCTGGAACATCGACGGGCAAGAAAAGCGTGCAACAACAACGTGCAACACCGACGTACAACAAAAACGCGCAACAACGACGCCCAATGAGAAAATACGGTATTCGTACGATCGTTGGTCGGGCCGGTCAAACTCGGTTAATATCGTAAAATATCGAATTTTGAGGAAAACTCATCGCTTACTTTTGCCGATGTATGTTATGTACCATTGTATATCTTAAATAAGCCTGAATTTAATAGCAGGCACGTTTTAATTCGAATAACTAACTTTTAACTTTCTAAAATCCGAAAATATCGAAAATCCCGGTTTCTTGCAAAATTAAAACCGGGATTTTAAAGACCTATATTTGGTCCGATATCCCGGGATTCAAAAATCCCGGGATATCGGACCAAATATAGGTCGAGTAGGGATCCCGGATTGCGACCCCTACTCGCCATGCGTCCCCCCGCGCCCCGCGACGTTTTGCTTATAGAAGCGCGTCCGCCGCGCCCGCCTGCCTCTGTACTGTAGAAAAGTAGATGTAGATGCGATTGTACGTATTGGGTAATTGGAGTTTAATATATTTAGTTTCGTCTATTTTGATTAATAGAATAGTAGGTAGTCTTTTGTTCATAATTTCTTCCGTATAAGTATTTTAGTTTAAGAGAACAGTAGGTAGGCTTTTGTTTATCATTTCTTGCGCTTAAGTATCCTGTTGTTTATTTTGTTTACTCTTCTTCTGTTCTTTTATTATTTTCTTTACCTTTTAAACATAGGAAATGTTTTTAATTTAATTATACCACGACAAAGTCGTTCAAATATAGGTCGTAGAACAAGAAATGCAAATAAAAATCGTTTAAATCTTAGTAATGAAAGCGTATATGAGACGGAAATTAGATAGTAATTTAAATATATTTACTTATTGAGAGGGATGTGTGTCAATAATGATATTAATCCTTACCCTTTTAAATAAGTTATTAATTTTCTACGTTAAACAAAGATAAATTTTGCTTTTTACAATATTTCGAAATTAAAAATAGTTTTAGAGAAAAGCTATATCGACTCATATTATCCCTTACTCTCAGTGTATAAATAAGTATATTAGTTATCTTAGATACCAAAAAAATGTAGATCAAAATGTTGATTAGTAGCACAGATTTCAAATTACGATACTAAAAAATTCTTGCTGTGTAACGGCTCGCCGACCTCCACGCTTCCCCCCGCGCCCTCGACATTTTGCTTATAAAAATGGATCCGCCGCACCCGCCTAGCTTCCCCCGGGCATGGAAGGAGGGCCTGCTCATCATGTTGCCCAAGGCTGGGAAGAGCCCATAGCAGCCTGATGGTACCGATCTATAACCCTCCTTTGCGCGGTCTCCAAGCTGTCCGAGAAGTTATTCCTCTCACTTCTCCAGGCGCACATCCACCCACGAAGCGAGCAGTTTGGCGAGCGGGTATATTACTCTGGTTACACTACGCCGTAACAGCGATCAACCGAAAGGAGAGAGCAATAGCAGTCTTCTTCGACGTAGTACGCGTACTCGACCACGTCTGGCACCCGGACCTACTTCATTAAGTGCTCAGAGCCGGCACCCCCCAGCACGTCGCGCATGTCTTTGCCTCCCTGCCTCAGTGACAGGACATTTAGCTTGAGAGTTAAGAGTTCGGGCAGCATTTTGTCACCTGCTCTCTACGCACTATACACTGATGACATCACATCGCCCTAGCGAGTATCACTCAAAGAGAAATCCTGCAGGTGGTCCAGAACCTCATCCTCCGTCGAGTGACGCAAGCGCTATACTACGTGAGAAACACCACGCATCACCGCAACCTAAAAATAGAAAGCCTGGAGGTACACATAGGTCGTCTCGCGTCCAACGCATTCCGCTGCGCCAATGTATCGGGTCACCTGCACCTAAGGAGCAGCACTCAGACGTCAGACGTCAGATGACTTCCGAGGGACTTTCTATCCTCCTACAAATGCGACTCATGAGCCTTGCATTGATCCTTGGTCGTTTAAGCTGGGCCTCCCTCAGGAAATCGAGGGTCTCACCTGACTGAGTTGACCACCTAGATGGCATTTGATAATCTTTCCAATCCCGTCCCGCACGCCTCTCTCTGTGTCTGCTTTAGAGCAGGTTATCACTTGAGACCACGACCATGGAACCAACGCCCAGATGTCGTTCGGAGCTACTACGGAGATGGACGAGAGAATGCTTCAATTCTGCGCCTGGCTCTATAGCAAAGTAAATTTAGAAGCGATTGCACGTATTTTGGAGTTATCCAATAATTATAATGTATTTTGTCTCGGCATTGTTGGTTACATCTTTCGTTTAAGTTTTCTGTTGTTTGTGTCATTTGTTCAGGTGTGTGTTTTTTTTAAACAATTGGAACATCCTTATTGGAGCTACGAAAATGTGGGTTGCATTAAGGTTTCAATAATTTTCACATTAGTAATCTTAAGTGTTTTGCAAACATAGGTACATTATATGAATAATTCAGTAGTTAAAGCGGGCGAAGCCGCGAGCGGGTGCTAGTAAAATATAAAAAAAATATATTTTAAGTAAGCTGAAACTTAAAGTTTAAAGTATAATGTCTTCATATTGGTAGAAAATTAACTTTACCTCTTTACCTCTTGTGTTTATTAACTATTCATAGTAGTTACCAACAGTCTAGCTTGAATAGTTACTTAAGAATCTTCTACGTGTAACTTAGGAATTAGATTAGAATTTGAGGCGAGGTGCAAAGTGCTGACTGCACTTTCAGATATTAAAAGCATATTATGAACATATTTCCTTATTTTTAGCATTTTTAGAGTTTTTTGTTAGGATATAATACATAGTATTTATTTAGCTTCACAATATATCTCGCACATTGCAGGGCAGGCAGAGGGAACCTGAAAACCTAGTAATTGCCCCAACAAAATAGTGTTAGGACACCCCGTTCCCCATTAAGGTACTTCCGTTCCCCATATTCGGCCAAATTCTTGAGGCATTGTGTGTTGAGTGGCGGAACTCAACGCCGTTACCAGAGCTTAATGAAAATATGAGACGAAATTAAAATATTAAATACTTTATTTCCCCCTGTGGGAATCGAACTCACAGGCACACTGTCACTCGCACGCTTGTGACCCTGCGCCAGTCTTACGCTTAAATATCAAAATGGTATAATAAGTTATTGTTAATACAAGCATATTAAATATTGTTTTGACTCAAATTTACTAACTGTAAGCTTGATAGTTGTGGGTTCAATCTCCGCTCAGAGAATGAAATTATTTTCATTTCTCACTTCCTGTCTAATTGAGACAGGAAGTGGATTCTCTTAACATTAAGTAATCTCTGCATCTCGGATCTTCATCAAGGAAGTTATAGTCACGTAATTCAATAAAAACAAAAACACACGTACAAAATGCAAAATTGGTGCACTTACTTCATCCCTGCGAGTTACGAAAGAACATCTCTAATCACCCATCCGCTACATTATGTAATCTGCGTTGACACTTCGTTATTCAATATGTAAATCGATGTTCCGAGCCCGAGTTGATCCTCTCAACAATTTTATGGGACGTGCCACTCTTATTTAGATTAAGATTTTATTTCTTGCTTATCTATAAGGTACAAGATCAATCTGTATTTATAGTATACTTAATATGAGAGTATGTATGTTTTTTTATGTCACCAAAATGAGAGTCACATAGATTTTATGAGGTTTAAATGACTTCCGATTTCTATTTTACAAGTATTCATTTTATTTATTTATTTAGATTCACCAGTGGTAAATTACATTCATTTTACAAAAATATTAACATTTTAATTCTATATTACTACTAAATGCATTCATTACCTTTTAAGGCGAATACCTCATGCAACATAGGAGACTAGTGTATAAAAGTAAAAAATATATATATATATATATATATATTAATTATTGGTAAAGTCTAACTACATAAATTTAAAAAGGATAAGTTACTATAATTTGTTAAGAAAAAAAAAATAACGATAATGGTAAAAATTACATAAGTAATAAAAATAAATATCATAAAAGAGAAATAAGAAACAAGAAAATATCAGGGGCGTTTTGTTGCGTTTCTGCGAAATCTAAGCACAGAGTCTCTAAATGGATCTAAGGCGCAATCCACGTTTAATATTTTACAAAAGCGAGACATAGGGGAATTTTTACCTAAAATAGATCTCCGGAAAGGTACTTCGAGAAGGTTAGACGGCATGCGTGTACTTCTAGGCACTTTAAAGCAGAATGATTGTACTAAAGAGGTATTATCATATATATTATTTATGCTTTTGTATAAGAAAAGCGAATCTAATATTTCTCTTCTTTTTTCTAAGCTGTCTAACCTAAAATACACAAGTCTATCTGCGTAGCTTTTTAGTGTCCTCGATTTACCTAACGAAAAGGCAAGATGGTATAAGAAACGCTTTTGTAGTCTCTCGATTCTCAGACAGTGAGAAGCGTAATGAGGTCTCCATACAACACTTGCGTACTCTAATATACTCACTACTAAGCTCTTGTATAGGGATATTTTAGTACAAGCTTTTTTAAATATTTTAGAGTTTCTTATTACAAATCCAAGCATTTTACTGGCCTTACCAATAATGTTGTCTATATGAGGCACAAATGTGAGCTCCTTATCGAAGATAATACCCAAATCTCTAATTGTTTCTACTGTATTAACAGGAGAGCCCCCTATGTAATATTTAGTGGATGTTAGTCGTTTCTTCTTTGTAAAAGTTATATGAGAGCATTTATTGGTATTAAGTATCATGCCATTCAGCTTACACCAATTATATAGGCTTGTTAGATCCTCCTGTAGTAAGCGAATATCGTTTGGATTATAGATAGTTTTGACAATTTTTAGATTCATATCCATTAGCTACAACGTAGAACTGCCTTTCTGTGAGGTATGATTTTAGCCAGTTTAGTAAAGAATTAACGACTCCATATGAAGACAATTTTTGAAGTAGTACGGAAGTAGGTACTAAATCAAATGCTTTACTAAAGTCAGTATAAATGACATCAACTCTATTTCTCTCGTCGACTGCATCTTTTAATAAATTTTACTTTAACTAAATTTGTACATGTAGACCTACCATTGATAAAACCATGCTGGTGAACATTGAACATTTGCTTAAAGTAATGAAAAAGATTCTGATATATTAAAGATTCAAGAATTTTGCCAAACACAGATAGTATTGAAATAGGTCTGTAGTTCTTGACATTTGTTTTGTCACCGCTTTTAAAAATTGGTACAATCTTTGCAATTTTCCATTTAATAGGAAAGATTCCAGTTTTAAGTGACTCATTATATATTTTTTCTAAGGATAAAGCAAGCAATTCAGCGCAATGTATCAAATAGGCTGGAGAGACATGGTCAGATCCAGAACTTTTGTTGTGATCTAGTTTTTTTATAGCACAAATTATTTCGCTATGGGTTAGATGTACGCAGGATAAGCTACGACTATCAAAATTCTGAATGCTTAAATTCTGTTCGATTTTTTTATAGTCGTATAGTGAATCGTAGTTTTGAGCATAGATGGATGAAAAATGTGATACAAATAGATTGCAGATATTTTGACCTCCTGATTGACTTATATTATCACATTTCATTTCAGCTGGATATGAATTGGTGATATTTTGTTTTTTGCGTTTTAAAAAAGACCAGAAAAATTTACTATTAGAAGTGACTTTATCTTCAGTGAATTGAACATATGCATTATAGCACTGTATCGACAATTTTTCACATCTTTTCTCGAGTAATTTTAATATTATCTCGTCCATAGGGTTATTGTATTTTTTGTATCTCTGTCTTACAATTTCCTTTTCCTTAATTCGTTTAATCAGAGTATGACTGAACCAAGGTGGATGCTTTAAACCATGTACAATTTTTATTTTTGGTATGTAGAGATCCATTGACTTATATATAACGTCATACAAAATATCCACCATCTCGTTTACATTCGTACACAAGGAGAACCTGGTGTCCCAATTAACAGCAGAAAGGTATTTATTTATTGATTTATAATCAGCTTTAGCATAAGCATACTTCACACTAGAACTATTCAAACTTAACGTGGGAGCTGTTTTGTTTATAGACGTGCTAACATTTATTAGTAAAGGTGGATGCAGCGGGTCAGTACGGATTAGTCTTCTAGAGGGGGATTCGACTGAAACTTGAGGATAATCCAAGTTAAACAACACAAGATCTAAAAGCTTATTTTGGTAGTTTTTTATGTGATTTAATTGAGTGAGATTGTTAATAAGACAGAAATCTATAAATGTTTTTGCAGCACAGGACATACGGTAGTTATTATCAATCAAACTCCAATCAATATAACTCATATTAAAATCTCCGATAATAAGCACACCAAAATTAATTGTATCAACTATGTTATTGTAATTATTTATAAAATGATCCAGCACTACTTCATTGACTGGTGGCGGAATATAGGCTACACAAATAGCTAATTTTATATTTTTATTTAATTCTAAAGTAACCCATATGTCTTCACAAGCACTATCCCAATTTATGTTTCGTTTAGAATTAATATGGTTGGAAACTGCCACTAATACTCCCCCACCATTCAGTTTCTTGGAGTTAACCACGTTGCGATCTCTTCTATAGACATTGTAGTTTGCACTAAAAAGTTCTGAATCATAAATACCAGTACATAGCCAAGTTTCAGTAAGTACTATGAGGTCGTAGTTATTACAGCATACATTATTTAAGAATTCGTGAGTTTTAGTACGTAAGCCTCTAACATTTTGATAATAAATATTTAGCGAATCGAATTTAAAAAAATTATAAGTGGAATAATTACATGCAGTAGAATAAAACAAATATGTACAATTAAGTAAGCTTATCTAAGTAGTCCATGTTAGAAATCACTTTATAGTCCGAAACGTCAGTTTTTCTCATAAAAATTCTTCCATTGCTGCTGCGTGGAAGAATTTTTATGAGAAAAACTGACGTTATAGCAGCTGCGTGAAGTAATTTAGTTGCACTTGAAAGATGCTCGCATACATAAATAGGGGATTTGTTCCCTTTAATGCCAAGATGAGAAGAGTTTAATTTTTCATTTGGATTGTTTTTATTAAATTTTATTACAGCAGCTAAAAGGTAATCACGCGTTAAAGGTGTATTCAGTTGAACTACAATAGAACGTGGTCTTGTTGATTTAGGATTAATTTTAGCAATACGAGCACAGCGAGCAATATTGTTGTCACCCAAATTATATCCAACAGTCGTCGCTAATTGTTTTACAATTGAAACCAAGTTTTCATTTTTAGACTCGGGAATACACTGAATCTCAATGTTATTAGATCGAGCTTGCTGTTCCATAACATTAATTTTATTGGTAAGACTTACAACAGCCCCTTGAAGTGACACATTTTCATTCTTTTGCTTTTCAATTATATCCGAATATGTGTCAATTTGCTTCTTCATATCATCGTATTGAGTGCTTATAAATGAGATTGATTGCTGCAAGTCCACTATTTTGGTATCTATACTCTTAAAATAAGAGCTGACAGTCGAAGTAATTGTTCTATTAATATTGGAAAGTAAGTTAGACATTTCTTTTTCAAAAATATCATTGACTATTTTGCTTATTTGCTCAGATGTGACGGCTGAAGATGAGCTTGAAGACGTAGGTGAACTGAGAGCTTGTCTTTTATGTGAACTTCTGGTAATATTCATCGTCGAGTAATGCCGCTAGACAATAACTATCACTTCAGATTTTTACATTCAACTTATGTAAAATAATAGATAGTAACTTATATCACACAATTAGAGGCCTTAATAACGTTTTACAGTTCCTTTTAGTATTATTTTCAGTTTAAAATAAACAGAGCAAAATATAGACGTCTATCTCCGAGAATGACAGATGTCCATTTTGATTTTTGGTATAAACTATTAGGATATATGTGCAAGACAAATGTCATATACTAATTTTCATTACTATTCACAAATGTGAATAGTAATGAAAATTAGTGCAGAACCGACAAGAGAAGCCACAGAAATAAATAAACAAAAACAATCTGCCAAGAATATCAGCACAGTTTTATGAAAACCTTATCTCACAAGACATTAAGTATCGATACGTAGTACAGATCTTACGTACCCGAGTAGAACGGCGTACTTCATTTCACTAAAGCAAAGAATATAGTGCAGATAGTGTTAAGATACTCCATTTGTCAATGTCCGCCGAATTTTCGATTCTTAACGTGACTAATGGAGCTCAACGCCGCGTTGAAACGTGGTTACGGCTAATTTAAAACGGTCTGGTAGAGCGTTGAAATGTAAAATAAATTAAATACTTACATGAATTTCCTCAAGTAAGGATCGAACTCACCACCGTTGCGTTTGTTGTCAGAGGTCGTCCCACAGATCCACAACTTATTTCACGAATTTCCCTGAATGAAATGTAGAGCCACGACCACCGCGTTACAAATACCTTCCTATCCTACCAATATGGCGTACATTTATATTAGTTAAAAGCTTTCAACCCATTGACCTATGCAACTAACACTCCAATACCATAACAAAACAATAAAACCCCACGGAAGATCATTTGAGAGTCAGCTGATGGCGATAAATAGAATGGATTATTATGGGAACGACACCACGACGTTATTGGAAACGTATAAAGACGTATAAAAGTAGTAAGACGACATAGTCCAAGGTTTTATTGTTAACAATTACAATTAGATGACACAATCTTTTCAAGGGTTAAAGGGAATTTGATTTGATATTATAGTTTGTTTAGTTGATTTATTAAAAAAAAATCTCTAAATTTAGTGGATTTTAATCTATTTATTTAATAAAGGAGTTTGTACTGTATATTGACTCGAATTAAATCATAATAAACTCAATAATATCTAAACTAAAATATATGACTAAGAAAAAGTTGCCAGTCGTGGCGCATTGGTATGAAGTACGACTGTAAGCGCGACGGGTAGTGGATTGGTTTCCCACTGAAAAATGAATTATTATTTACGTTAACATTTTATTTGAGCGGTAAAATGGGGAATGGATTGTCTTAACACTTATATTCTCTGTGTCTTTGTTGTCTGGTGTGTGCGGGATATAGCTTGAAGCTAAAAAAAGTTAAAACAAAAATCACATAGCTATTTTTGATGTGATATTTTCGAATATATATTCCTTTTTTCCGTCAAAGTTTTAATAGTATATGGGGCCGTTCAAGTATTACGTAAGCAGTTTTTTTGCAATTATTGACCCCCCGCCACCCCCCCTCCCCTATGTCATCAAAAATAAGCAATCCTCTTACAAATATTTCATTGAAAATGTCAAAAATAAGCAAACCTAAGACCCCCCCGTCCCCCGACAGAGCTTACGTAATACTTGAACGGCCCCTATATATATTTATAAATTACATAAAGTGGTAATTTCCGGGCGAACACGATAGCGATCTCATTAAAGCTGACAATATATAATACAGCGTATAATGTGAAACACGAAAGTTAATCAACACCCTTTTGAGACTGACGCTTATTACATTGTCAATAAAGAAATCCATTATACAGAAATAATAACAAATATCAATAAATATATAAAGTAATCAGTTATACGCTGTTTTCCGCGTATATCAGAGTAGGCAACGGGAACCTACTCATAGTATTTTCCACGCCGTTCATCACTCTTCTCCTCTTAATATTTCATCTTTTCGAGTGGGAATTGAACCTACAACCAGTTGGTTTTGCAGTTACACTTTGTGCCCCTGCGCCAGTACTAACCTCTCAAAGTGAGAAAACGATAATAAGTCTAGAAAACGTATAAAAATTTGAACGTAGCCGGATTTGAACCTACGCCTTGGGGAAGCTTTGAACAGTAAGCCCTATGTTTTCAATCTTATACGCTTGTTAGAGAGAGAGATATGGAGAGATTTTTCAAATTTTCACTAACAAAAGATGATTGCTCAAAATTATCAATTGACAAGAGAGAATTAATTTATGAAATATTTTTTACAATTCCAAATACTTATGTAGTAAAACGTATAAAAATTTGAACGTATAACGATAATTACATTACTTAAACCATATCTTTAATATTCACCATAGAAAATATAAATTAACTTTCTCCTTAAAACAAATAATAAAAATTAACTCAAAGCAAATAATATAGCGTTTGACAAATATCGTAAAATTTTAAAGATCCAAAATCACTCAGACTTGGTGATGCTGCGTCTACCAACGCAGCGTCGACTGTACCTAAGACAAGCATGACCAGTACTTACTTGGGAAATTTGTAACTTAATATACAAAATATATTTCTTTATAAAAGTTTGTATAAGTCATATAGCTAGAACTTACTAGAACGAAGAATTAAAAAATATATTCCCAAGTTTTTTTTTTTTAATTCATATAACGTTTTTATACATATACAAGTATGAACTGAATAAAATAAAACCAACATTAAACTAAAGTATAATAGTGAAAACTGTATTAAAATCGGTGAAGTCGTATCTTAGATTTGCGTGTACAAACGCATAGACAAACATTATAATAGACAACAAACAAAGATATAGACAAATATAAAGTAAAAAAATGTTTTAAGTTCTCTAATACATTTATATATAATAGATTTTGTCATAGTATATCTTCCATGTACATATGGCAATCAGTTGCAATTTTATTATATGTATAATAATATTAATTATTCTATTCTTTCTTGAAATAAAAACTCAGTTGGGTTTCTGCAATAAAAACAGTTTATTTATAATTTTATTCCTATTTGCAAGATACATAAGTAAGGAATAATCTTACCTGCAATAAAAACAGAAAACAACATTAAAAGTTTTTACTCCAGGTGATTTACAAAATTCCTTCAATTATTTTATACACACAATTATTGTAACGAATATTTTTAGGTTACAAAACAACTGACGTTGCAGACCATAGATAGAGAATCCTATATTTACTATGGTTGACGACAATCGATAACTCGAATGAATAATTCAAATTTAAGAAAATAACGCCTCGAGTAAATGAGAATCGTTATTTTCCTTATATCTCCCCCCCTCGAAGGAGAACAATCACGTAACATTTATGTGATTGTTCGTCAAGTCATGTCGTCAGCTGCTGGAATTAATTTCGCTATATGAAAAAGGTTTGATTCTGTTTTCATGTGTCCAGTGTCAACTTCGTAGATTGAATTGGAGATTTTCTTTAGGATTTTGTATGGTCCGATTCTTATTTCATCCAGCTTTTTCCTATTGAGGCGATTTCCATTTTCCACATATACTAAGTCTCCGGCATCCAATGTTATTTCTTTCCTGTGTTTGTTGTATCGTTCTGCATTTTGACTATGGGATTTCTTGGTGTTTTCATAAGCTAATTTTCGATCTCTTTCTAAGTCTTTATTTGTACAATTTGTCTTCAATTCGTGGGGTAAAATATTGACACTTTCACCTTCCATTAAGTATTTAGGAGCGAATCCAGTGACCGTGTGTTCCGTTTCATTGTATCTTCTAACACACTCTTGAGCAATTGCTGTCCATGCTTTTTTTTTTCTATTGTTCTCATTTATTTTGCATCTTATTTTATTCACCAGAGTTTGGTTTAATCTTTCATTAAGCCCATTTGAAAATGGGGCGTCTACAGCAGTAAAAATGATCTTTATATCCTTCTTGTTTAAAAAATGTTTAAACTCTTTTGAGTTAATGCCTGGGTATTGATCTGTTAGTATTGTTCCTATATTGTTACCTTCTGTCACTTTCGTTGTTAGTTTAATAAAGTCATTGGCGGTTTGGTTTTTCGACGTTAAAATATAAGCATACCTGGTAAAGTGATCAACCAAAAGGTGTAAATATTTTTTTGTTGATCGCGATCCCCCAAATCCACCTATGGTATCAATGGACATAATTTCAAATGGGTAGGTAGCTGGACCCAAATATGATAAAAATCCATATTTCGATGTTTTTCTCGACTTGTTTTTTTGACATGTAGAACAACTATCACAAATATTTTTGATATTCATAATCATATTTGTCGCTGAATAAAATGGAGTTATCTTATTGATCATTTGCGATCTTCCCAAGTGACAATAAGTATTGTGTACGTCCTTTATCAATATTTTACTGAGGTGTTCAGACAATATAATTTTTTCCTGTCTTTTTAACTTTTTGTAATAAATGTCATTTTTAAAAATAATATTTTTTTTCTTTTCTTTTAAGTCCATGTTCTCATTCTGGTCCTTTTTAATGTCTTCGAGACTTATTAGATTTACGACTTCCAGGATGTCGTCTGTGTTATCATTCGGTTCTAAAACTGGATTTCTGCTGAGGCAGTCTGCTTCTTGATTCGATTTCCCAGGGTTATATTTTATTTTAAAATCATATTGAGATAGGTAATATGTCAAGTCTCCCAATTCTTCATCTGTCCTAGATTTTATGTTCAAGTTTTCCAAAGGTTTGTGATCTGTGTATATGGTGAATTGTTTCCCAAATAGCCAGTGTTGCCAATATTTCACTGCTTCTTTTATGGCTAAACATTCAAGGTATATTGCTTTTTTTTTCTTTTGTGCTTCATTCAGTTTTCTAGAAAAATATGCTACAGGTTTATAACTTTTATTTTTATCTTCTTGCTTCAACACAGCTCCAACCCCTTTGATACTAGCATCAGTATAAATTTTAATTGGAATATTTGGGTCAAAAATTTTTAGAACTGGTTCCGAACAAAGTAATGTTTTAATTTTCTCAAATGACTCTTGACATTCTTTCGACCAAACAAATCTTACATTTTTCCTCAGAAGATTATGTAATGGTTCTGAGATTTGTGCAATGCGTGGGATGAATTTATGATGATAGTTGATTTTCCCAAGAAATTGTCTCACGTTTGTTCTTGTTTCTGGAACTGGGAAGTTTTTTACTGCAATTAAATAATCTTTCTGTGGTTTTACCGAGTTCTTTTCAATGATATGTCCTAAGTATTTTGCATGATTCTTCGCAAATGAGCATTTTGAAAATTTCAGTCTAAATCCTTCCTTTTGAATTGCTTCTAATAGTCTTGAAAGATGCTGTATATGCTGTGTAAAATTTTGTGAGAAGATTAATATATCGTCAATGAAGGATACTGCAAAATCAGAAAGTTTGTATTTTCTAATTATATTATTTAATATCCTTTGGAAAATTGCTGGTGCTGTTTTTAATCCAAAAGGAAGACAAGTCCACTGAAAGTGTCCTTCCTGTGTTACAAATGCAGTTTTAGCTCTATCTTGAACCCTTAGGGGAATTGACCAGAATGCAGAGTTTATATCCAAAGTTGTAAAATATTCGCAGTTTACACTTTTTACTATTAAATCCTCAATTAGTGGAAACGGTTGTGCTTGAGGAGTTATAATTTTATTTATTTCTCTGAAATCTATACACATTCTTGTTTTTTTTTTTTCATCTTTCTTAAATGCCAGAGTAACTGGAGCAGCGAAAGGGCTGTATGACTCCTCAATAAGGCCTTTTTCCAATAATTTTGCTATTTGATTTTCTATCTCTTTTCTATCTTCGAATGTGCACCTATAAGGCCGTTTATAACAGTATTTTTCTTCCATTAGATCAATGTGAGCCTCATAATCCTTAACAGTACCAATGTCGTATTTATCTCTGGCAAATACAGATTTATATTTATTTAATAACTTCTCAATTTTAGACTGTTCATACATATCTAAATGATTCACTTTGATTTCAAATTTATCAGTATTCAGATATTTGTTAAAGTTAACTTCATATTTTCTCTGGTCTTTTGTTTTTTCTTTTATGTCACCCGACAATACAGGAACATTGATATTTGTGTGATTATTAGCCTCCGTATTAAGGTAGATGTCATTTCCCTGTATTTGGAAGTCTTTATGCTGAATAATCCTTAGATCTTCAGTCTGGGTCAATTTAAAGTTTTCAATACAGTCTAGGCCAACCAAAAAGTCATAGCTGAAATTCTCACTGTCTACAACAAACACTTTAATAATTTTCTCAATATTGTAAATTTTTACTTTTAAGGTTATCATACCTTTTGTTTTTCCTGCACCATTAATAGTTTTCAAGCTTATTTTCTGTAAATTTTCCATATTTTCTTCTTTTATTTTTAATAATTTTGCATTTATCAATGACACGTTTGAACCTGAGTCATAAATACCAGAAATTTCTAATGTGTCATTTAGTAATAGCTTGATTTTTATTAATGGTGGTACTTTAAGTTTTTTGGATCCTCTGTATTTAATTCCACCTCCAGTTCTGAATTGTTAACAGATTTAAATGATCCTATTTTTTTGTTTTTGTCTTCTTTTTCTCTAAACCAGCAGATTGATTCAGAATGGAAACGCTTCCCTTTGTTTGCCTTTTCACATATTTCACATGGATTTTTATATTCACTTTTCTTTTCTTTATTATCCAAGAAAGATTTTCCTTTTTTTTCATTAAAATTTTTCTTGACAAGATGCTCTAATTTATTTATTTCATTATAAAGATCTTGAGTTTCTTGAAGTGTTTCTCGGTCAATCTTGTCGGATACATAATTTGGTAACCCAATAGCGATAAGATCAATCAATGTTTCAGTATCCATGGATTTTCTGATTTGAAGTAGTAACTTTTCTTTTTTTAGGGCATATTCAAGCAAGGAACCTGATTGATATTTGAAGTTAAAAGCATATCTAATAGGAGACCAACCTTTGTTCCCAAAAGTTTCAATAAAGATTTTTTTCCAATTGCTCCATTCTGATTCTATAGAATATTTTAAAATCATGCAAGTGTACCAGTCAGCACTACATTTTTCAAGAAAAAACTTCAAAGTTTCAATTTTTTTTCTATCTTCTGCCACTACACAGCGAACACATTCTTTTTCAAATTGGTTAATCCATTGGCTGGCATTGGAGTTTTTTTCATCAAATTTTTCAATCATGAAATCATTAGCAATTTTGTTTAAATTTTTAACTTCAGAAGTTTGTTCTTTTGTTTCTAAAACTTTTTCTAACAGCTTCTTTATTGTGTCTTCTGAAGTGCTTGTGGTAGGTATTTCAGCTGCATTTTCTGGAATCTCTTCTAAATAACGATTTTCAAATAATAAGTTACCTTCCTCATCAAAATAAACTTTTTTCATATTTTCTGTTAAGGTTATCCAAACTTTCCTGAATTGATTTCTTTTTACTAGTGTATTTTTCACTCTGCCATACACTTGTGATGGTATTAATTCTTTATGTAAACTTGTTGGCTGGTATTCATCCGGTATTGCAAAAGAACGACCATCTAGCGTGCCGATTGAGGTTAGGCACAATATTGTCGTTTTTCCATCTGACGCTCCTCGCATTTTAAAATCAAACCTTAGTTTTTCCATCTTTTCGAAGTAGTCACGATAATGTTGTTTTATAATAATATTAATTATTCTATTCTTTCTTGAAATAAAAACTCAGTTGGGTTTCTGCAATAAAAACAGTTTATTTATAATTTTATTCCTATTTGCAAGATACATAAGTAAGGAATAATCTTACCTGCAATAAAAACAGAAAACAACATTAAAAGTTTTTACTCCAGGTGATTTACAAAATTCCTTCAATTATTTTATACACACAATTATTGTAACGAATATTTTTAGGTTACAAAACAACTGACGTTGCAGACCATAGATAGAGAATCCTATATTTACTATGGTTGACGACAATCGATAACTCGAATGAATAATTCAAATTTAAGAAAATAACGCCTCGAGTAAATGAGAATCGTTATTTTCCTTATATATGTATAGATATACAGCTTCATGCTGTATCCCACATATAGCAGGGTCAGGGTAGGTAGAACGAACCTAGAGTTAAGACACTCCGTTCCTTAAATTCCGCCAAAATTTTTCGAGGCATTGCGTGTTAAGTGGCGAAACTCAACGCAGGGCTTTTGCCTTGGTGCCAGGGCGAAGAAATGAAAATATTTATAAACAATAATTCATTCCCCGAGTGGGGACGACTCACAAACGTCACGTTACAGTCACGCCCTTGTGACCCTGCGCCACGACGGCCTCAATTTGTTAAGATGTAATATATCTTAAGCGTACAACAGGTATTTATTTTATCCTTCATTTTCCATCTTCCTTTACAAAAATCTCGATACCTACAAGTATTCAAAGTTGCCGACCGCACAAGCGACGTGAGAGTTATTTCATATACTTTCACATAATATTGCTTTGACTGCTTGTTATTCGGAGCACGATAGAGAATTTTACATAATATAATTTTTATTTTACTTTTTTCGTCTTTTACATCTTGGAAAGGTGTAATTTTTTACTTTCAGTTTACTTCTTAAGTTTGCGAAAAATACGTACTTCATCTAATTAGTAATATACCTTATATTTTACTATCAAAATAATCAAAACTCCCAATTTAATCAACATTACAGATATTTAAATCAAAATACAATGCTTTTTGGTCCCAAGAAGTTCCTTCCCATAAGCCGTAACGCGTAAAACCATAAAACTTGACCGCCGGGTGCGGTTAATTTCATAAGTCGAGAAGTCGGGATGACCTGAAATTCTTAGTGTTTATTATTCAGTTATTTACGATTCACCAGTAGTGTTACGAGTGTAACACTACCGGTTGTGGGCTTCGCGTGCTATAACTTAACGTCACGTTCTGCTTACCCAAGCTGGGAATTGATAATGATTCATTCCCCCAAATAAGTATCGAATCCACAATCACCTACAGATAGCTGTCGCACTGCGACACGATGGTCTCGATATACATTTCAAAAATTTAAAGCAATGTAAAAAGAGATTACAGAGACGAAACTAAAATAACTTATTAAATATTTTATACCATCTTACAAATAGACGCCGTAGCAAAAGCATAAGCGTGAGAGTGTTACGCAATGGATGTAGATTTGATTCCCACTCAGAGAAAAGAATTATTAAAAAAATGGAAAAGCGCGGCGTTGAATTTCGCTGCTCAACACGGAATTTAAAAAGTGAGCTGAAAGTGACAAACGAAATGTCTTGACACTAGGTTCCCTTTACCTACTCTGCTACACGTGGGATAAAATAAAGGTTACAAATAAAAAAATCATAAAGTGATACAAAAAATAAACATTATACAATCAAACTCATCTCATAAATATTAAACTCTGGAGAGAATATTGACAGTTATTAAAACGGCAGATTTCGTTCAATTCAATTTCTCAATGTAGATGTCCCACCGGACGCGACTCCGGAGACACTCTGACCCGGAAATGTTACTTGCATTTTTTTTATCATTATTATTATTTTGATTGGTTACTTCGAAGAGAAATCATATATTTTGTAGTATTAATCAATCAGCTTCACGCTGTATCCCGCACACAGCAGAGTAGGCAGAGGGAACCCAGTGTTCCCCACTTTCTGCCGAATTCTGGAGGCATTGCGTGTTGAGTGGCAGAACTCAACGCCGCACTTAACCTCGACACCAGAGCGATGAAATGGAAATATAAATCTAAGTAAATATTTCATCTCCTCGAGTGGGGATCGAACCCACAACCAGTCGGTTATACAGTCACACCTCGTGCCGCTGCGCCACGACCGGCCTCTAGTATTATATAGATTGAATATTAAATTACGACTGTGGGTTGGATTCTCAATCGGGAAAATTAATTATTTAGTATTTTCATTTTCCTCCCGTTGGTAAGAAGGCAAAACGCGGCTTTGAGTACCATCACTCGACATTCATGAATTTGGCAAAAAGTGGAGAACGGCGTGTTTTGACACTAGGCTCCCTCTGCTTCTTACTTTTGTTTAGTAATCTGGCCAGAAAACCACCACCTGGACACTGTAACCTGGTTTTTACAGGATACTAGCCTATCCCCTAGAACAGACGGGAAGTCTGAGGGTTGCTGGATATCTAGAAGTCACAAGTCATGGAAAGTAAGTCCTATGTAACAGTCATTGTTTTGCACACTAATTAAACATAGAAAAAATATATGAAGGTCAAATTTAGACATACCACCATGTAGGTATTATATTTAGTTTTTATTAAAAAATTGAAATCATATATGTTCCAAGATATACAAAACAAAATATCATTTTTTTTACTTTTATCTCTGACGTGTAGTTTTAAAAATAAATAAAAATTCCCGCACAAAAAGGAGTTATATATATCACTGTGGCAATATTTGGAATTTTCATGATATTCTGTTTGACGTTTGCTCTACATGAATTTTTGATTCAATCAGTCCAAAGGAAAAATTTGTGCTTTATACTATTTTAACATAGTGTCCGTATTATTATCAAATGTTAAAATTCACATATGTTACAAAAACAATCTCTTCTTTTCACACAAAAAATAAAACATTAGGGGCCGTTCAAGTATTACGTAAGCACTGTAGGGGGGGGGGGGGGGGTCTTGGGTTTGCTTATTTTTGACGTTTTCAATGAAATATTTGTAAGAGGATGCTTATTTTTGATGACATAGGGGAGGGGGGGGTCAATAATTGCAAAAAAACTGCTTACTTAATACTTGAACGGCCCCTTATATAAATATACTTTTCCCCAAAATAATCAAATCTTGTTAAACAAAAAGAATTATCAATATTCATCCACTCAGTAAAAATGAAATAAACATAAAAAAACACAATTAACGCGTTGAAGTAAAAACTTTCTTCGGTTTTTACATAACTGGAAATTACAATGTTTTTATTATCATGGGTTTTAGACTTAAAGATCAATTTTATTTGTCAAATCCGTAAAAAAATACTCTGAAATTAGAAAATCACAAAAAATGGCTAGGAGCCCTGTCGTGGCGCAGAAGCACAAGCGTGTGACTGTAAGCGCGACGGGAATGGGTTCGATTCTCACTAGGGAAAAAGGAATTTTAATATTTTCATTTCCTTCCTCTGGAGAAGAGGCAACGTGGCGTTGAGTTTAGATAAGATAGAAGAAACTCTTCTATCTCCAGAACTTGACGGAAAGTGCGGAGCGGAGTGTCTTAACATTATGCTCTCTCTGCTTAACCTGCTACATGTGGGACATATACATGTCCCGCATGTAGCAGGTATATATACATACCCATCTAAGCAAAGCTGGGGCAGGACGCTAGTTTAATTATATTACTCAATATGACCAAACTTCTGTCTCAACTGAAGATTAATGAAAGTTCTAATACCCGAGAGCCTTTATTACAGCTATTAAATCAAATTTAGTTAGTCTTCCTATATTACAAGTGCTACTGTGGTACAATTTGCTACATATGTAACCAACTTTTACTGCACACGATGGTTGTAAGTTTTGTTCCTGCTTAGTTCCAATTAAATCAACTTCACGCTAAATCCCGCACACAGCAGGGTAGGCAAAGGGAACTTAGTGTTACGATACTCCATTCCTCACTTTCTGCCGAAATCTGTAGGCATTGCGTGTTGAGTTTTCGGAACTCAACGCCGCGCTTTGCTTCGACACCAGAGCAAAGAAATGGAAATATAAATTTAAGTAAATATTTCACATCCTCGAGAGGGTATCGAACCCACAACCAGTCGATTTGGCATTCACACTTTGAGTCACGACTGGCCTCTATTTGTTAATCATTTTTTCAACCAAAGTCATGTTTTCCCTGAACTAGCAAAAACTAAATCCAAAATAAATTAATTGTAACATTTACAACACAAATACTCTACAAATCATAATAAAGTCAGCAAAAACGAAAACTTTTTGCCGGAACAAAGCTCGTTAGTAGTTTGTAGTTTAAGAGTTAAACCGCTGTCCAAATTCAATAGAGATGCTACGATCCGGTTGCGGGAACGAACAATTTGTCAGATCAACTACTTAGAGAGAGACTCGAACCGGAAGAAATTTACGGTTTTTAGGTATTCAACGATTGAAATTATTAAAGACAAGACTTCGCTTTCGCGCACACTTCCGGTCGCTTGGAAAAATGCTAATCTTGTATAAGTTTCATATTTCAATATGTTTAGTAAAAATATAGTCGTTCCTTCGAAATGATTATATAATTGTTTTAAATATTTCCTTTTATTCATTCTTGATTATATTATGTGTGAAAATTTAACTCATTTATTAAAAGAAAAACGAATAAAATAAAACGAATACAGAATTCAGGCGGAAAGTGGGGATCGAGAGTGTCTTAATAGGAATGAAATATTTTAACACTAGTTTCCCAGGTTTCTCTCATACGATGAGAGGAAGCAGATAGCTACCATAATATATCAAGAAATATAATCGAACATACACGTGACCAGCATAAGTATCAGCAAAACCAAACGAGTTTTGTAACAGTTTAATATTTGTCTCATAACATATTTAGAGCCATTTTCAAGGCTTTAGTTAGACGTCGCTGATATACGGTCCGCTAAACTAAACAAACTTTGGCGAAACGTGGCGTTGGATGGGAGTGGATGTATTCTATTAAAGTTCCTGTTTTTCAAACGAGCTCACCACAACATCTCTTAGAGGCGTGTGATTAAAGAGAATAATAAATTGTACGATAATATAGGAAGATTGATGTTGTAGCAAATAATGTATGAGTGTTTGCTTGATATTTACTTTGCAAGATTGTAATAAAGAAATTTCAATTGACTTCAATAAATATTTGGTTGGTTAAATAAATTGTGTTTCGTGTTTTATATGTACTTTTTTGTGTGTCTATATATTTTCCCCCGTCATATTCCACGTACACTATCGTTATAAAACTTACTTATTATTGTTAATTAAGTGGGGAACACGGTGTCTTAACTTTACCCTCTGTCTATCCTGCTGAGTGCGGGATACAGTTGTTATTATATTAATTTGATAACGAATTCCTTTATCTTCCAATTATTCTTTAAATGGAACTCAAAAAACATTTGTTCGTTATTTGTTACCATTATTTTTAAATACAATCTTTTGTCATATAAAAACTAATCACGTTGTTTGACAATCATAATGTTTCAGCTGGGGCCTTACTCTTGACGCCAATATCCAATAATCAATCCCCAATAATTGTCATTTCGTACTCTTGAAAGCAATCAATTGCCAAGTCCACTACCGCCCGCTAGTTGACGATTGCGTTAACTAAAAATTATTGTAAAATTCGTTAGGATTGTGATATTTGGTACTCTTGACGCGGTTTTGACAGCCAATATTACAGCAAAATTGTAATTGGAGTTGGAATTTACGCAATAACTAAAGTGTAATTTTTTAAAAATTGATTTGTTATTTTTCTCGTGAAAACGGCAATAAAATGGCACGTTTAGTGCTTATGTACTGTGTTTTGAGGTAAACATATTAATTAGACATTAAAAAACAACGAAATATACGTCGATTCGCGAATTTTAAAGGAAAGGGAAAACTATTTACTGTCTGAATGAAAAATTCTGTTATAGAGGTGATACGAAGAAATAAGTAGAATTCGTCACATAAAGCCAAAAAATATAAAACGAAATTAATGACTGTAACTTACATATACTAGGTAAGTTAAGTATTAATCTTAGGAAATAGATATATAATAGTAACTGCTGATTAAAGTGCTAAGCAAAATCACTGAGTATTTATTTTCCAAATGTGTATGTACAGATTTAAATATATTTTCAGTGGACTCATCTTTTGAATGAGTTTTAATTGGAATAGGCACCCAGTTATTATTTACTTCATTTATATACTATCACAGAAAAAAATATATTTGCTTTGTAAAAATACATATTAAATAACTACCAATATATCATTCAGTACCAATATACCAATATAATAGTTGGTATTTAAATATTTTATAAACCACTAAATAATAGTAATTATTACTATCATTTTGTAGGTGACCATATGTATGCCCAAAAGTGGATATTTGATGACTTCTGAATGAATATTTCACTAAAATTCACATTTCTGCTCAATCTAAATAAATAAAAATGTTCACAAATGGAAACACAGGGTGCAGCATTGTAAATAAATAACACATATTGCAAGTGACAACATATGTGTTAAAGTATTATCGAGAAATGAGTTGGAAGACTTTGAGGAAGAAGAAGTAGAAGTCTCCAAACATTGCAACTGACTGACTGGTAGTAAAAACATATAATAGCTACAAAATTAAGAAAAGAAACAGAAAATAGGTTTTTTTTGGTCCATGAGTTATATGAATCTTTTTATACATAAATTGTATTCTTTTATTTTAATATTAAGATAATATAATGATACATAAATATTCTTATTATAATAAAAAGACATTCAGTAGTAAAGTATTTTTTTATTAATACTTTTATTTTAATCACTTTTATAAACATAATGGACTAATAATAATTCTTTCTTTATATATGCACATTTAAGCGTTATCCATTAGTTTTCGCGTGAACTTCAAAAGCATTAAACTTTGTTATTTTGTTATACTTTACTTAATTTAACATTTCAACCTGTTTTTTCGTCTTTATAGGCTAAATGCACATTGATTGTAGAAATATATTTGTTATTACTGACTAGCGGCCCGCCCACGGCTTCGCCCGCTTAAAATACATGATTATTTAATAAGCAGAATTGATTGACAACTATAATAAAATAAATAAATAAATCAGCTTCACGCTGTATTCCGCACACAGCAGAGTAGGCAGAGGGAACCTAGTGTTAAGGCACTCCGTTCCCCACTTTCTGCCGAATTCTGGATGCATTGCGTGTTGAGTGGCAGAACTCAACGCCGCGCTTAACCTTGACACCAGAGCGAAGAAATGGAAATATAAATTTAAGTAAATATTTCATCTCCTCGAGTGGGGATCGAACCCACAACCAGTTGGTTTTGCAGTCACACCTCGTGCCGCTGCGCCACGACTGGCCTCACACCCTATAATAGAATGACAAACAAATATAAAGACAACATACAACAACATATATAATATAAAGACAACTATAATGACTTCTAATATGATTTTTTGTTACTTTAATCTGTAATATTCTATTATGATTTTTTTACGACATTATCGTAACTTCTGTAAGAATTTTTGATTGTTTCGAACTAAAAAATATGACCAATGTCGATATTTGATATTCATAAAATATACATAAAGCTAATTATTTATTATATATATATATATATTTTTGTAACATTACGTTCTTTTTACCTATGTTATGTTTTTTAAAGCTCTGTTAAATGTGCTGACGTCACTTAATAATTTAATGTACTGCTTCAGAAACAGCCTTAAATGTAAAATTATTGATTTGGTTAAGGATTCATAATATTCTTTGTAAAATAACTGTAATGTTTGCATATTAACTCCTGTTTGCATATTATTAGATAAATGAATAATTGGTAAATATGTAGTTATTACAGAGTACACGTAGAAAGGATGTTTTTAGGCATTTTTATATAGATTTATTTCAAACGAACGAACGAACCAAAAAATCTATGTATTTACTTGATATTTCTTTGAAGATCAAATCGTTCTTTATCTCTGTGTTGAATTAATTACGATTTAAACTTCACTGTTATGATTTATGAAGGTAATCTCTACTAACAATTCAATTTTGTTTACTTAAAATAAATAAATCAGCTTCACGCTGTATCCCGCACATAGCAGGGTAGGCAGAGGGAACCTAGTGTTAAGACACTCCGTTCCCCACTTTCTGCCGAATTCTGGAGGCATTGCTTGTTGAGTGGCAGAACTCAACGCCGCGCTTAACCTCGACACCAGAGCGAAGAAATGGAAATATAAATTTAAGTAAATATTTCATCTCCTCGAGTGGGGATCGAACCCACAACCAGTCGGTTTTGCAGTCACACCTCGTGCCGCTGCGCCACGACTGGCCTCACACCCTATAATAGAATGACAAACAAATATAAAGTTTAAATTAACGTTTCGAACGTCATTCTTTAGCCAGGGTCATACCAGCGCGATTTCTATATAACATTCGCTGGCAAGCTAATGCCTTGAATTCATTCAAATGACGATAACTTTTTTTTTAATGAACCGATTTTGATGAACCAAACTTTAGAACCTAAATTGAGTTAAAACAAAGCAATTGGTGAAATTTTCAAGTAAATCGGTTCAGTAGTTTCAGAGAAAAATGCGGACAACAATATGTCGACAGACAGACAGACAGACAGACAGACAGACAGACAGACAGACAAGAAATTCAAAAAAAATCTTTTTGCTTTCTATTAGTCTTTTTAAGTGTCCCTCTATCCATTTCAGTCAAAATGATTACTAAATGTACAGACAAAATATTTTTACTGTCTTATTATATATAGAGATAACATAAACATTAACATAATAATACAAATGCATATGTCAAATAGTTTTTTTGACAAAATATTCTAAATAATTAGACATACAGATAAAATATATCCATTTTTTAGAACGATTTCAAAGATTTCATTGCTTTTTAAGTAAAACAAAATAAATGTGATTTATAATTATTGTTTTTGGGAAAAATGTGCATGTAAAAAAATTATTTCAAGGAGTAATGAATGGTTATTATGTATCGCAGATTTATCGGTATAAAGTGTACAACACTAACTGGCAGTTATAACGGCGTTAGGATTGGTCAAGAAAATAGTAATCCAACTTTGAGAATATTGGTTTCAAGAGTACCAAAATAACGTCGCCGCAGGATTGCATTGGACAATATTGGACGTCAAAATGGGATTGAAATTACTTTCAAGAGTAAGGCCCCTGACTTGTTTGTAACATTGCATGTTTAGCGGATGTGCCTAGTAATTATAAAAAAAAATGCCCAGTGCCCAGTAATTATAAAAATTACGTAAAGATTTATCACAAAATAACATTTGAAAACAAAATCAATTATTTTTATCTTTTAATTTAGCCAAAAATAAAGACAAATTATCTCATTGCACAGTAACAAAATATGGCTAATATTAAAATATTTTCTGTTTATCTTTATTCACAGTAAATATCTCACCGTATTTCTTTTTATGAAGACGTAAAGTACAGCTGGGTGTGAGTAAGCGCGTGACAGTATCTTAAAATTATACATTTATTATATTATTTTTAATTATTGTTAAGAATATTTAGAATACTAAAATAATAAATAAGAAATTATTATTAGAAATGTTTTGACTAAATTTATTACGGTGGGGCAATATGTCGGTAGATTATAAAATCGATTACAGTGCTTTGTAAGGGCATTCTGTGACGGACTGCCGGACTGAATAAACGTAAGTGATACCTTCTATTGATTCTTTTTAAAATTATTATGTACAGACTGTTTATTGTGCTTTTATTTATTATTTATATTATATGTTAAACAGCACGACCAAGACCATATGGAATATTTCTATCTATTATCATATACTTATTTTAGTACATTAAAAGAGTATGTTATTATCAATTTAATTATACATAATAGTATTGGCACTAATTGGCAAATTGAGTAGATTCATTAACTTTATATATTTTATAAGTTTAACATATAAGAAGTACTGTTAAAAATCACTAGCAACACTGTATAGAATTATTCAATTTCCTTTTGCGTAACTTTTATTTTAAGACCTATAAACAATGTTATTCTCAATTCAATTATAGCTAATAATTAATTACACATTGAATTATATAGTATATGGATAAATACATTATGTAAAAGAGCCACTGTTGAGTTTCTTGCCGGTTCTTCTCAGCAGAACTGCCTTCCGAACCGGTGGTAGCTTCTTTTTTGTTTCCATGTTAATTCGACGATTCAAAAGTGCTTATAAGAGTTTATTTGAATAAGTAATATTTTGAATTTGAATACTTTAATGATTGTATAAATGTATCATATAAAAGTTGGTCATTTGACAGTATGTCCAAATATATATAAATAGACAGTTTCGTTAGCCATGATCAGTCGAATAAACTAAACAGAATGTGACGCTGCTCGTTTTATTATTCCCATATTCAAACCACTACTGGAACACTTCAGAAGTGGGATGATATGGAAATATATAATAACCACGGCCCACAAATTTTGAAGTCATTTTTTTTTTCTTATCTACCTACAATATCATTGCTGATGCGTATCCACGTATACTTTGGAAGACGAATCTTTCTGATCAAACCAATCTCGAGACGAAGAACTGCACCCAACAACAGAAGATTGAGCCATGACGATGGGACGACTACGCATATCTACAACGCTGGTTGCAGGTTCAACGCGATCAAAACTATGAAAGGTTCGTAAAATTTTCATATAAAACCATTGTGCGTAAGGTGATGTACACAAGAGTGGTGTGAATGCTTATAGTGTTGTTTCGAGTTAACGTTTACAGAAAGTTTTATCACAATTATAGATATAATATATGCATTAATATATAATTTATGTATAATCTTCAATTTCTGGTCTTTCTACACATTTCAATACGTTTAAGTAATAACCGTTGAAGAATACATAGTATACAAAAGATATTACAAATAATCGCACGTTTTTAACAAAGACGCGAAGAGGAGTATAGAGTAATGATAAATTATGATATTATGATTGTCTTGTATTAAGTATATATTGTAATTATGATAGCAAAGAAGTATATTTGCAAAAGAAATAGGTATATCAATTCTAGGCGTTTTTATTAAGATTATTATTTGTACGCGAGGGTAGCGCATTAAATTATAGCGGTTTCCGAGCTAGGTTGAAATCCAAGAAGTAAAGACATTAATATAATAGTAGACTATGTTAATACTGTAGATACTATACTGAAGAGTAATACACAGCGTTTTTCTTTTTAGTGATAACAATTGTAAATCCGAGACATTACTAATTAATATTTGTTATCTTATTTGTGGGTATTTTTAAATAAGCTATGCAATTATAGGATAAAATTTATTCTACAATGGTTTTGTTTCGAATATTGAAGGAAGTTTGCGTAAATACGTTATTGAAAATTGCACTGAAACATGCCGACTTACAGTTAAACGGACAAAAATTTTTAAAACTATTGTTTTGAGTGCTATTACATAGATGAACCTCCAATAATAGATGATTTCATAAATCATTCGTGTACAGAAGGCGATCAGTTACTGATTTTATTATAAGTAAAGATTAATACATTACAGACTTGCAGTTCATGTGTAATTTATTTTATACGTATTTTCTTTTGTCAATTACCTACATTAAGAGTAATATTCGTTTGTCAAGTGGCGTCACCGCACCGATATGAACCGGTACTATTATTAAAGCTCATTTTTATATGGAATGTCGAAAAGGTTGATCTTAGTGAAGCGTTTAGTTATAGGCTAGCTTTGAGCTTCCTCGATATAGACAAATACTATTACACATTATGCAATTTTACAATAAAACACTAGTGTTAAATAAATTGTTATTGCCATTAATTCTGTAAGCTTACAAATGCAACATTAGAGATAACTTCATAATTTCTGTAAACTACATATATAACAATTACAAACGTTACCTGATGTTTAATAATGCTTAAATTGTATAAAAGTTTAGAGATCAACATACAAAAATGGAAATATAGTTATAAAATATTTTATTTTAATTTAATTTTAGTTCTAATTTTAAGTATATATTTATTAATATGTAAGTTTTATTAAATAGTTATTTCTACTAACAGTCTTAAGTAATTAGTACAATATAAATCTATTGTAACACGTCTTGTGTAACGACCATATATCTAAGTTAAGTTCAAATCATGAGGCAACAAATATTCGTAATGTAATATCATAAAATCCTAGTTTATTTAACCAGTAACCGCCAAAACGGAAAATAATCTAATAAATAGCCACCATATTGTTGTTGACTAGAGAAAACTGTAGCGGACTGTTGTTGTAAGTACATTTAGTCTATCGGGCAAGCAAATAAAAAGAAATAAATATTTAATATTCTCAAAGGTTACTTAATATTCTTAAAGATTATTTAGTATTAGTTAGTTTATTATCAGTTATAAAGAGGAAACTTTTAAATCTCAAAAAAATATATACGAACGTATTTTGTTTATTACAGTATAGTACATTTTATTACAGTATAGTTTCATGTTTAATGAGAATCTAGAACTTCAAAAGAATACATGTCTAGCTATACAATGTCTGCAGTAAAGACTTACTCTAATAAGGAAGAGAAATAACGAATATGAACTGAACGTTTGTTTGCCTATTAACGGTTTACGCTATCGATCAGATCATCTAGTAAACGATTGGTCATATATAGTAGCAGCGTATAGCTTACAAAGACTAGAACAAATAATCCGCAAATTGAACAACATCGAATCGTCATTTATTATTATATTTTAATCGTCATTTACTATATTAATAATTATGTAACTTTTAAAATTTAAATCATAAAGCAAATCAGCACGCTTAAAGATTTCAATAAGACTGCAACATAAATAGAATACATTAAGAAATATATATTAATATGTATTATGTATGTATATATAGTTATAGGAACCTATTGTTGAAAGTAAATTAGTAACAACATATCTTGTAATGTCTTGTGTAGGTTATGTAATTGATGAACTGCTGTGTCACTTGTAGGAAATCGTAGATAGGTAGTAGTGTCAAAAAAAAAGGTTTACGTCACAATGTAGGTTTCATGTCTGAATTCAATAAATACGTACGGGGGTGGCTGTTGCATATCAGATGAGTAAATAAAAATTATAATATATAAGTTTGAGTGTGTTTGTGAATGAAAATATACAATTATAACAAATCACAAATAAATATACATACAAAATTTTGTAATTAAGATGCATTGTTAATTACGGATATTTTTATAATTTCGTATAGAAAGTGCTATAAGTTAAATTCTTCAGTGCTTCATAAACATGAAGATTGGAAAATATACTAAATACCAATAACACGACGTGACACTTCCGTATGAGTTTAGTAGTTGTTAAAAAAGAAAGAATAAATATTAATTGGAAAAATTAATACATATTAGTATATCTTATTTTATATAGTCATGATTTGTTTCGTATAGCTTATTTTTGTTCCCTATTCATTATTAATATTATTATTATGTATTATTCTATATTATTCTATGAAAGCTAAGATATATAATACTGTGTGAGCTATCAGCTAGTGTTCTTCAATTCTATGAAAGCTAGAATACGAAACGTGCTGTGTGAATTGTTGTAATATAAAAATATTTAAATACACACAATATCGGAAGTAAATTTAAGAGGTCCATAATATAAGACCGTTTGAGTTGGTAATAATTTTAAGTTCGCCAAAAGAATTCTATTTTAATTGCGGACAGGTGATTGGAGTTATTCAAGTTAAATATGTTATCTTTAAGTTTGAGGTTAAGTTACTGGTTATGAGTCAAAATTAATAGAAACGAAACGGTATTGTAATTTGAAAACAGTGGGAATCACAAGGTATAATAAAAATGAACAAACTTTAATAGCCAACTCAATAGGAGCTTAAATAGAGCATAGAGAGAGAAAGACAATGTTTTAGCAAAAATTTTCTGTAATTTTGTATAAATAGAATTTTTCAATAAATATTAATAAATAAATAAATGAACGTATTTTAAGAAATTAAAACGTCAAAACATTTTTTGTTGATTGAGGAAATAATTCTACTGTAGGCAAACGTTGTATTGGGCTTCACCGAGCCAGGGGTTCCACTACCGCTCTTTTCACTCACTGCACGGCTTACCTACTACTATTTTGTCTGCTGCGGCTGGCGACTGGTGGACAACGAATCATTGCTTTACATTGTTCTTCTGAATAGTCTTAGGAAGTAAAACGCTTTCGTATTTACTATGCTAGTATATTATGAGCAATCCGAAAGAATATAAAATATGTATATGAGTTGAGTGCACTGAGCTTAGTAATAGTTGTGGAGATTATTTAAGTTTCTTATAAAACATATTTGACATAACTTTGTGTGACACAGCTCTCTGTGGCTAAAGACATTTATATATATAATATATAAAAAAATCTGTGTGATAATACATAATCCTGTGTGGAAAAAAATTTGTGTGATAATAAATAATTCTGTGTGGAAAAAGATCTGTGTGATCATAGATAATCCTGTGTGGAAAAAAATCTGAATGATAATAAATAATCCTGTGTGGAAAAAGATCTGTGTGATCATAGATAATCCTGTGTGGAAAAAAATCTGTGTGATAATAAATAATCCTGTGTGGAAAAAGATCTGTGTGATCATAGATAATCCTGTGTGGAAAAAAATCTGTGTGATAATAAATAATCCTGTGTGGAAAAAAATCTGTGTGATAATAAATAATCCTGTGTGGAAAAAGATCTGTGTGATCATAGATAATCCTGTGTGGAAAAAAAATTCTGTGTGATAATAGATAATCCTGTGTGGAAAAAGATAATAGGTTCTGTGTGGTTAAACATTCATCTGTGTGATTGTAGATAATCCTGTGTGGTAAAATATTAATCTGTGATTATAGATAATACTATGTGGTTAAAGATTAATGTGTTAAAGAAAACTGTTATAAATTGAATTTTGTCTCTATTTAAACATAAATATCCAAAAAATATTAACAAAATAATGATTGCAGTTATAATATAATATTGGTAAAAAAATGCTAACTTTAATGTTGATCGTACTTATTTATTATAGGATTTTATATTCTATGTGCTCTCTGCCTACCCTGGTATGTCCGGGATATAGCGTAACGCTAAAAAAAATTCTATGTGCATATCAATTCTTTTACTTTTCAATTTATGATAAAAATAAATGATGCCAAAAAAAAAAGAAAGTCTCGTAGCAATTCGGAAATTAACATTGTTTTGTAATAATTTAAAAAAATCAGTTGAGAAAGTTGTATCGAGTATAATTTGTCCTATACAATATTACCGCTTTAAAATTTTATGTTACAGTTTGATTTACGAAGAAAAGGCGTATTGGTGATGATGATAGCAGCGAGTGCCAGACCAGCCGTGGGACACGGCTTTGCAGGATGGCCGAGTGTTAAACAGCACGACCAAGACCATATGGAATATTTCTATCTATTATCATATACTTATTTTAGTACATTAAAAGAGTATGTTATTATCAATTTAATTATACATAATAGTATTGGCACTAATTGGCAAATTGAGTAGATTCATTAACTTTATATATTTTATAAGTTTAACATATAAGAAGTACTGTTAAAAATCACTAGCAACACTGTATAGAATTATTCAATTTCCTTTTGCGTAACTTTTATTTTAAGACCTATAAACAATGTTATTCTCAATTCAATTATAGCTAATAATTAATTACACATTGAATTATATAGTATATGGATAAATACATTATGTAAAAGAGCCACTGTTGAGTTTCTTGCCGGTTCTTCTCAGCAGAACTGCCTTCCGAACCGGTGGTAGCTTCTTTTTTGTTTCCATGTTAATTCGACGATTCAAAAGTGCTTATAAGAGTTTATTTGAATAAGTAATATTTTGAATTTGAATACTTTAATGATTGTATAAATGTATCATATAAAAGTTGGTCATTTGACAGTATGTCCAAATATATATAAATAGACAGTTTCGTTAGCCATGATCAGTCGAATAAACTAAACAGAATGTGACGCTGCTCGTTTTATTATTCCCATATTCAAACCACTACTGGAACATATATTATATTGTTTTACTAAGTATAAGATAAATAATGTATTTATTAAATTATTGATTGAAACATAATAAATTAGTTTATGAAATTGGGATATCTTTGTTGTTTTCCTTATCCAGTCCATAAAAAGTAGTTATAAGAATTTAATAAAATTTCACTAATAGATTAGTTTTAATATTCCCTCTTTTTACTATATACAATATAAAGTATTAAATACTTAAATATAAGTATTTTTATTACTAGAAATAAATAAATTCTAACACGCGCCTTTGAAATATGTCTTAGCTATATATCAAGGTAATTTAGAACATCTCGCTGAACTATCAGTTGCTATTGAATTGTACATTTTGTGTTTCTGTTAGTGATATTTAGTTGATATCACTAATCGATTATGTATTAAATATAAAGTTAGATATTTTTTCAGCTTCACACTGTAGCCCGCATGTAGTGGGGTGGGCAGAGGGGTCCCCCTCTGTGTTAAGACATACCATTCCTCTGAAGCAGAATGAATTGGGAAAGGTTACCTTCGCGTGAAATACTCTATATCTACTGGAACTGCTAAACATTAGTTTTAGCCAACTGTCCATAGCTATTTATTTCACTCAACTCTATACGTAGAATGGATTTGTAGATTAATATATCTTTCTTTATTTCGATTTATAGATTCATTTTCTAAGGCTTATTTAGAATGACTCCATAACCTTACTGTTTTCTGTCTTTAATGAAAAATATTTAAGTACCTAACTTAATTAAAGAACTTTAACAAGTTCTTTTAATTTTCTGCATATAATTCAAAGTAGTAATAAAAATCAGAAAGGAAAATTTTATTATTTTAAGTACCAGCTCATTGGTATAAAAAGATATATAATTAGCTTACAAAATTATAGTATTAAAATTTCAAATTACTTAAGCCTAGTAGAAAATACGGTCAAAATGTCAAATAAAATCCAACCAAGAAGCCCAATTTTGTTTTAGGGCACTTAAAAATAGAAGTAACAAAACTAAAAAGTTATTGAGACAAGTGCCAACGAGTAAGTGCGTTCAAACTTGGTTACACTGAAACTATCCCATATAAAGGATTGTAAGACGAACAAATACAAAGAATCTAAGAACCATTGCGATAGAGATCTCTATGATTTTATATAAGCTTATCTGTATTTTTTTATAAACCTATAGATTTTGTTTGGACGAACGTTCATTCATCTCAGAATCTACTGGTCAAATAAAAAAAATGTGCTAGATAATCCCGTCCGAGGCTGTCGTGACGCAGTGGCATAAACTGTGACTGTAAACGCGACGCTTGTGGGTACGATTCCCACTCGGAGGAATAAATTATTAAAAAAAATAAAAATCAGCTTCACGCTGTATCCCGCGCACAGCAGGGTAGGCAGAGGGAACCTAGTGTTAAGACATTTTGTTCCCCACTGTTCCCCAATGCCTCCAGAATTCGGCAGAAAATGGGGAACGGAGTGTCTTAACACTAGGTTCCCTCTGCCTTCACTGCGGAGTGCGGGATAGAGCGTGAAGCTGATTTTTTTTTTTTAACTATTAGCGATTTCCATCCGTTTTATATAATTACATTATCCAAGGGTCTTAAATAGAAACATACGTCTATATAAAAATATAAATAAAACACGACTATTACTCTTCACATTTTAATCCATATTACATCAGTTTAAAAAGTAAATATAGCATTTGTGATGCAAACGCTAACACGTACCATCCACTAAACTAAAACGTTAATTAATCATAACATTTAAAAAGTCACACTTCACGTGAACACAAACAACGAGCTCTAAACAACCGTTCTTCTAAAATCCATGGTTCATTAAGTAAATGAGGTAATATATTTTTCTCGCTGGAATCAACGCGATCAAAACTCCTTGACTTTAAGTGCTTTTTACACAAACTAGGGTTCGCTTTTAATTTGAGAGATAAATAGTTCTCTTCGGGCTCTATTCAATATGCCCGCAATGAATCATTTTTATAGTCTGTTTTTATACATAAAAATTTTCCAATTTTTTAGGTTAGAAGAGCGTCGTGTGGTATGATTGGAACGTGATAACGGATTCGAATGTTGCTGGCACAGTTTTTACATTGTAATATTTAGACGTAACGTTTAGATAAACAATCAACACTTCGTATTTTTAAAGGTAAAACTCTATAAAATTATGTTAATACAAAATCCATAATTACAAAATTTACTAGATACTTTGTTAGTTGAAAAAGGTGCTTGGAACAGAGTTCTTCTCCTTGTTATATGATAGGATTGTTTAAATTGGGGGTTGCCAGTTTTCAGCCACGCTGACTGCCATCCAGATCGTAAAACGAGCAGGCAAACGTTTGTGAGGAGAGCAAGTGTGTCATTGCTTACACATACACTACCATTGTTTTTATCAATAAAGGTAAATTAAAATATTATATTTATAATTCAGGCCATGGTACATGTATGTGTACATGGCGCAGGGGTACAGGCGTGTAACTGTAACTTGTCTCAGGTTCCATAACTTGAGTGGAAATTGAATCCATACTCAATTTCCACTCGAAGAATTTTTCGCTTTGGTTTGGTGTCGAGTGCCGGAACTCAACACGCAATGCCTCCGAAATTCGGCCGAAAGTGAGGAACGGAATACTAAGCTCCCTCTGCCTACCCTACCACATGCGGGATACAGCGTGAAGCTGAAAAAAAGGTAGATTACCAAGTGCATTTAATTGAAGTTTGATATTTTGTATACAAATTCATTTTTGTATAGATTCCTGTTTGTTTGTATAGAAAATAAGGCCGGCTTTTGTTTTTAATACGTCAACGTATTAATGTTACTTTACAGATAAAATTTCATTATTCTGATATCGAATGAAAACAATGTGTGATATTGAAAGCTTTTAAAATTGGACACGACAATATACATTTTTGCATCACAAAATTTAATTTCATTATCTTCACTCGTTGTGTGGACAGAATTAATATATTTTTAAGATTCTCCGTTATCCGCTTTCAAATGATTTTAGAGAGATTGATAAGTGACATGCCCAATAATATTATTTTTATCTTAGTGAATTGGAGGATCATCTACTTTTTTTTATGTGGATTTATAAAATCATTGACGTGGATGCTCAGTTTATTTGTGATTCCAATTTTCAAAAACCAGTTAAGTGCAGATGGGGCTCGCCCACCAAGTCTTTCGTGCCAATTTCAGGGTTTTTTACAAATTTATCTTTACGAGCATATGCATTTGTAATCATAACAAATTTATTTATTTATTTATTTATTTACACTTTATTGTGCACAATTACTTATAAGAGACAAAAAGGGTATAAAAAAATAACAAAGATCAAACAATTGACACACAAACGGCGGTCTTATCGCTAATCAGCGATTTCTACCAGACAACCTTTGGGTTAGGAAATTTGTGATAAAATAGAGTGGGTGGTGTAAATAAACTTACATATTATAATAAATCCTAATACATAAACATAATACATATATATTTGATAAATATATACTACTATAATATACTAATATATATAATAATACTATTTATAATAGTGAGTTGTGCATATTGATGTCATTTCAAGGTGAATCATCCATCAAATAATGTTTTTTAACAGATTTTTTAAATATGCTTAAAGATATTGAACGTCTAATATTTAGAGGTAGATCATTCCACAACTTAGTTGCTCTCACAGCAAAGGAGTGCTCATAAAATCTAGAGGAATGTCTCGGAATTCTAAGAGCAAGGTTCTCGGAGGATCTAAGTTTATTTGTGTGTGCTCCTAGAAATTCGAACATCTCCTTTAAATAAGGAGGAGATTTTTCGTTGTGTAACACACAGTACAGAAGAGAAAGTGTATGTAGATTCCGGCGACTGCGTATAGGAAGCCACTTGAGCTTAGAACGAAATTCAGATACATGGTCATACTTACGCAAATTAAATATAAACCGAATAGCAAGATTTTGAAGTCGCTCAAGTTTATTTAGATAGTCCTCGGTTAAGTTGGGATAGCTTGCATCGGCATAATCGAGAATTGGGAGTAATAGAGTATTTGCTAACATAATTTTGGTTGGAATAGGCAACATAGATCGTAGACGTCGAAGAGAGCCTATCGCATGAAATATTTTCCGGCTTACATTGTTTACATGTACGGACCATGACATGTTCTGGTCTAAATGTACCCCAAGATTTTTAACTGTCGTGCAATATGGTAAAAACGTATCATTGTATACAATAGGCGGTAAATGTATGTAATCAACCCTCGAAACCATACCTGGGCTCCCAATTATTATAACCTGAGATTTTACAGGGTTAACCTTCAGACCAAAACAATTACTCCAGTTTGATATTGCAAGGAGATTATTATTAATGGTTTGGATAGAATTTACTAAATTTTCCGGGGTTGAGTGGGTGTAAATTTGAACATCGTCTGCATACATGTGATAGGGACACGAAAGATGCTTAGTGATAGAATTTATAAAAATTGAGAAGAGCAAAGGAGATAAAACACCGCCTTGAGGTACCCCAGCCTGGACAACACACCACGAAGAGACGTTTTCCTCAATTCGTATGCGTTGTCTACGGCCATTAAGATAACTTCGAAACCAGTCCACCACAGACGGAGATATGTTAATAGAACTTAACAAACTCAACAATACCTCGTAATCTACATTGCTAAAAGCGTTGCTAAAGTCAAGGAGTACAAGAATTGTGAGTTGTTTATTATCCATAGCTCTTCGAATGTCATCTGTGACTTTTATTAGCGCAGTTGTAGTACTATGACCAGAGCGAAAGCCTGATTGGAAAGGACTTAGAATGGAGTGATTGTTGACGAAGGTAATAAGTTGTTTATGTATAAGCTTTTCAAGGACTTTTGAAAGGAACGGTAAAATAGAAATAGGGCGGAAATCAGCTAGATGTTGAGGATTCGGCTTTTTTGGGAAAGGAATAATTTGTGCATTCTTCCATGTTTCCGGAAATTTGCCAACAGTGATAGAAAAATTGAGGATGTGGGTCAGGATAGGAGTTACAACATCAAGGATAGGCGTGATCATTTTGCGACTAATGCAGTCAGTGCCGACAGCGTTCGACGAGATAGACAATATGTTCCTTTTAACATCACGTTCCGTGAAAGGACTAAAAGAAAAAGGTGGAAACTCGTGAGTTGGTAAAGATGAAAGAGCGCTTATTAGCTCTTCTTTCTTGACGGTATCAAGAGCATCGGAAGATGAGAAATGCTTGTTGAGAAGCTCTATGTCGATATTAAAAGAATTATTATTAGATGAACGTCTACCAACTCCGAGAGATTCAAGAAATTTCCAGGTTTTAGAGGAATTACCATTTTCGATTGATTTATAGATATGACGGCGGTTAGCATCCCTACAAGATGTATTACAGCGATTTCGAGCTTTATTGTATTTAATATGATTGGCGTCACTTTGGTGCGTTTTAAATTTATATTTAGCTTTATTCTTCTTGTCGATCAATAGCTTTATATCATCATTTAACCAAGCCGCTGGTAGATGCTTTAGCCTAATAGGCTTAATAGGAGCGTGAGCGTCGTATAATTTTATCAACATGTCATTAAAAACATCCACTTTGCAATCGATTGTCTTAGCATCAACGACAGGAGACCAGTCAATCAAACATGCGTCGTCATGCAGACGACTAGTGTCCATTCCACCAAAATTACGCTGCAGAAGAATTCTCGATTTAAATTTAGGAGGACGAATTTTATACGAAAGATAAAGTAGGTCGTGATAAGAAAATATATCGGCAGCGTACTGGCCGTACTTTGAGACAAAATCGGGAGAAGAGACCATAATCAGATCCAGAAGAGAGGGGTTGCAGCCAGGAAAATTGTGAGTAGCTGTTAAAGGTAGAATATGCATGTTACAAGAATTTGTAACATTTATCAGATTGCGGCTACGATGGTCGTTTTTTAGTAGACAAGTATTAAAATCACCCATAATAATAGAGTGATCGTAATTAGGAACCAGGTTTTCTAAAATATTTTCAAAGTTGGGAAAAAAATTAAGTAAAGGAGAAGGACTGTAGAAAACCCCCAAAAGGATTTTGGTATGGGATAGAACAACCTCGATAAGCAAATGCTCCGCAGTGTCTGCTAAAGGTGGTGTTGAGATGACGAACTAATTATTGTGAAAGGAATATAGGAACGTAAATAGATCGCGACACCACCACCACCCTTACCAATACGGTCATTGCGTATCAAATGGTATCCTGGAAGGGAATAGGATGCGTTAGGTAAACAAGGTTTAAGCCAAGTTTCCGATACTAAGATAGCATGGACGTTTCGGGATTCAAATGACACAAGCATATCAGAATAATGAGCCGGAATACTTTGTGCGTTAATATGAAGAATATTAAAATTTTTCAGAGAGTCTGAGAAACAAGAATCAATGTTGGCGTTAAGCGTAGGAATAGATGTACTGTGGTAGCTATCGCTACTTGATGATTCAACCGATGATAAAGATAAAAAACAATCACTATTGTCAGACATCTTGACAACTAATAGCGTAATATATAAATAAATACAATAAAAATATTAAATATATTAATTAAATCAAATAGTCGTAATCAATCAAAATATATACGAATAAATACAAATAAATAGTTCTATAACAGAAATAAAATAATAAATAATAATAATACGAAATAAAATTATTTAACCTAACCTGCCAGCCATTCTGAAAGAAGGAATTACTACAATTAACAACTACACTTAAAAAATAAATAATTTCTAAACGCAACTTATATTTATTATATTAGTATAATAATGTCTGACAGCTGTCACTTGCCAATCTAGTACTGACAAATGAAATCAGAAGCAATTTTATTTCCTCTTTGTGTAAAAAAAAAAAACAATAAAATAAGTACTGTACTGAACTGAACAAAAATACAAAAAAAAAAAAAACAAAATTACATTTAACAAAGTACACGCTAAAACAAAACGGACTTTGATTAAACAAATTGTCTTTTAATAATAACCTATAGTGAAGTGACAATACAAAAATACTTAAAAATTATAAATAAAGAGGATAAAATAATCGCTAGAGAGACATACAATACCAACTAATGAGAATATATAATAAACATGAAGCTACTTATTTCTTTATAATTCTTTTGGTTCTTGGATTCACAATTTTAGTTGTTTTGGCATCCCTTGCCTCAGTGGACTTGGTGGAGATTACTGAAGGAGCAGAAACAGAGTTAGGAATCATATCCAGTTCAGCTGTAGTAACCACCCGGTGTTTTGAACCATCAGAACCTAGCACTATTATAACACCATCCCGAGTCCAACACTTAGATACACCAAAACGTTGACGCGCTGCTAAAAATGTTTTGTGGCGGCATTTTGTAAGAAATTCTGACATTGTCACTCCGGTACCTTTCAAGTCTGTCTTAGCCAACCAAACTTTATTTCGTAAAGAGAAGTCCTTGAATTTGGCTGCAAATGCACGAGGTCTTTCAGAACCAGTACGACCAAGCCGGTGACAACGACTAAATGACTCTGGGCCAATCTCGGGGATGTTTAAGTGGTCAGCTAATAGTTTTGAGACACAGGCCGCTGCATCTTCTTTATCAGTCTCTGGGACACCGTGCAACAAGATCATCTTCTTCCTTGAACGCATTTCCAACTCATCATATTGCCTTGACAGCAATTCAACTTGCTTCTGTAGATTTTCTAGGACAGTCATAACAAATGAACGAAATGCACTGAACTGCGAGTTAATATTTAATGAATTACTTGTGGCTGGAATAGAACCCTTTAGTTCCTTTTGAAATTCATTCATCCTAGCATGGAAATGAACAGATAACTCATTTAGAGTGTCTTTGATGGACTCCATAGTGTATGAACAAATGAGTGATTCCAGGATATAATAAGTGTTAAGGTTGTGAAAAAACAATAGCTGGTAGGTTAAACACAATCACTGACACATATTTCTTGTAATTTCGCAATTATTTATATTTTTTAAAGTAAAATTAAAGATAGAGCACAAAACAACGACTTGCTTATTTTACTCCTACCCACCAAAAAAAAAAAAACTTACATATATGCATCTATTATGTAAGTTTGTTATAATTTTTTCTATGATATTTTCGGATTTTTCCTTTATTTGTATTACAAATTCTTACATTGTGCTTAATTTTGTTTGTGACAACAAAGTGATCCTGTTCGGGTTCCGTTTTTTTCTGTTCAGATACGGAACCCCGAAAATGGGGATGAAATACGAAAATATGGTGAATTAGCCACAACATACAATATGTTTTATATACGAGTACATTACAGCATATAATTGGCATCTAAATCGTAACTCGAACTCGACTCGATCTGTAATGCCAGCGATTTATAAATCGATCGATTGATCGATATATAAATCGCTGGCATTAGTAGATTTATTCGCGCCATTAGAATTTAATCGATGTTAATTAGGAATAGTTGTGGTGCGCGATGGATCGGAATGCGGTGTACCGTTTAACTGCCAAAGTTGATCACAAGTAATTGTAATTAATAAATTTAAATAAGATTAAGTATTGTAGTTATATAAATACACCTTCAGTTAAAACGACGTTTATGTTACAGAATGAATACTGATAATCATTTAAATCAAAATAAATCAAAGCAGCTTCACGCTGTATCCCGCATACAGCAGGGTAGGCAGAAAGAACCTAGTGTTAAGACACTCCGTTCCCCACTTTCTGCCGAATTCTGGAGGCATTGCGTGTTGAGTGGCAGAACTCAACGCTGCGCTTTGCCTCGATTATAATTACCTGTTCGATTCCCACTTAGGGAAATGAATAATATAATATTTTCATTTCTTTGCTCTGGTACAAAGACTAGTTATATTTTCCTATCATCACATGAGTTGTATTTATAATAAGTCAAAATATATCTTTAGTTATACAAATTATATTATTATACTGATTTATTTTACTATTTGTAATAAAAATAACATCATAATTAAAAATGATTTCACTTAATAAAATAAAATTTAGCTAAAACCAGGTCCCATTTACTTTAATTTTATTTATAGATTGAGATCAAAAGAAAGCTTTATGTTTACCGATTATTATTATCATAAATATTTACCAAATAATATTATGATCTTCATAACTAAAATAAAAAAAACTAAAGCACAGAAATGTAATATTTTGTCAGGTTAAATACGTAATACAAATATTTGAGAGACTCTGATGTCTCGTTATAGAGACAAAGGGAATTTTGAATGCCCCGAAGATACGTCGTCTTGTACACGCAGATTTGATATGAAAATTGTTATACCTACAGTAAACAAATAAAAAGATAATAGAATTTCAGAGTGAGATGAGGAACTGTAAGCGCAATGGACGTGGTTTCGATTCCATAAAAAAATTTACATGGCCCCTTAGAATAAACATACTTTTTTGTTCTAATTTGTATGTGGTTTGTTTTAGGGTTGATTACTTATATACTACATATGTGATTTCAGAAAATCTAAATGAAAGTTGTTTATCGTATACGACACGATGGCCAAAAAGAATAATTAACATGTGTGTAAGCATAAAGTGTATGAAATAAGTAATAAAAGTATAGAATAACTTTTTTTGATTAACATAGCAGCCGACGTGGTGTATGAGAATCAGTACTGTAAATGCTACAGCTGTGGGTTCAATTCTCATTTAGGGGAAATAAATATTTAATATTTTCATCTTTTCGTTTCTATCTTTCTTTTTTCGCTTCTTCGCAACGTTCAGTTCCGCGATGCCTTCAGAACTTGACCCAAAGTGGGAAACAGAAATGTCTTAGGTTTTATGCGTTATTTGTAAAGTATGCAGGATATTTAAATTGGCTTTAATTTTTAATTAAATGTAACAAATTTGTTTTAGTTACTGATAGCAAGTACATGTATGTATAATAAAGGTAACTATGATATTTTTTCAGGTTTACGCTGTATCCCGCGTGTAGCAGGGTAGCCGGAGGGAGCCTAGTGTTAAGACACTAAATTCTTCACTTATCGCTGAACTCAATACTTAGACGTAGTACTTACTCGTAGTAAGTAAGTTCCACCACTCAGCATGTAGCAGAAGGGAAATAAAGAATCAAACCTGTAGTTATTGTGCTTACAGTCGAACGTTACCCTATTGCGCCATGAGGCCTCATAAGATTTTTTTTTCATTATAAATACCTGTTGTTATTAATAGTTTAGATGTTTCAAAATAAATTGTTTTATACAGTTAAATTGGTCTGATTTTCTTTATTTAATTTTGGCAAAAATGTGTGAGTACTTATAAAATTATAACTATAATCTTATAGTGGCATTAACCCTCCTTCTGTCCAAGAGATTAAATGAAGGTAAACTTACTTACCTAGCAAAAGATAAATTTTGTTAGCGTAAAACAAAAAAAAACAAAATGTATGGGATCATTTATTGAAATATAAATTAATCCTTTTTATGTCACTTCTGTATAATTGTGTTTATTTAAAGTAAAACAGAATGGGGAAATGAAAATAATTAAAAAATTATTCATTTCTCTAAGTTGAGATCGAACTGACAACTATGTTATTTACACTCAAAGATTGTCCCTACACCACAACAGCCTCCGCTCTTTAAAAAGAACAAATAATTGTTAAACAGCACGACCAAGACCATATGGAATATTTCTATCTATTATCATATACTTATTTTAGTACATTAAAAGAGTATGTTATTATCAATTTAATTATACATAATAGTATTGGCACTAATTCGCAAATTGAGTAGATTCATTAACTTTATTTATTTTATAAGTTTAACATATAAGAAGTACTGTTAAAAATCACTAGCAACACTGTATAGAATTATTCAATTTCCTTTTGCGTAACTTTTATTTTAAGACCTATAAACAATGTTATTCTCAATTCAATTATAGCTAATAATTAATTACACATTGAATTATATAGTATATGGATAAATACATTATGTAAAAGAGCCACTGTTGAGTTTCTTGCCGGTTCTTCTCAGCAGAACTGCCTTCCGAACCGGTGGTAGCTTCTTTTTTGTTTCCATGTTAATTCGACGATTCAAAAGTGCTTATAAGAGTTTATTTGAATAAGTAATATATTGAATTTGAATACTTTAATAATTGTATAAATTTATCATATAAAAGTTGCTCATTTGACAGTATGTCCAAATATATATAAATAGACGGTTTCGTTAGCCATGATCAGTCGAATAAACTAAACAGAATGTGACGCTGCTCGTTTTATTATTCCCATATTCAAACCACTACTGGAACATAATATTAACGCCTGGAAAGTTGTCAAAATAAAGTATAAGAAATATAGCCATATCTATGAAACGAAAGTATATTTTGTGTCAGCATGGTGGCCCTCTCATATGAGGGTAAAGTTTGCGTATATAATGTATATATTTTTACCTTGTTTATAATACTTCTTTGTTGAAGCCGAACAAAATGTTCAGCAACATAGCACATATTATAGGTAATGAGGTAAGGTGGAATTACAAATTTTGTTCGAATCGAGTATCGATCAGCTCGTGTTTCGATCTGTGCTGTGCAACTAAACGTGCAATGATAATAGGGGACTGGGGACGGAGTGTGTACGACAAGCTGCAGCGGGAAGCTGAAAAATAAAATCGCATGTTAGTAACATGTTCGAATCAAACATCAAGTTATTTTTTAGCTTTAAGCTGTATTCCGCAGATCGCAGGGAACCTAGTGTTAAGACACTCCGTTCGCCACTCTCCGTCGAATTCGTCGAGTGGAAGTATTTAGCTCCGCACTTTACCGCGGTATCAGAGCGAGGAAATCAAAATAGTACGACGGGCTATCGTGGTGCAGAGACACAAGCACGTGATAGTAACGCGATGGTTGTGGGTTTGATTGATCCTCGGAGGAATGATTTATACTTTACTAAAATGAAAAAGCAAAAGACGACGTTGATAGTTGTGAGCTCGATCACCACTTGGGATAATGAAATAGGTCTATTTCCCCGCTCTTACAAACAAAGTACAGCATTCAGTTCCGCAATAATAATTGAAATATAATAGTCACCTCCTGAGGAATCGAATCCACAAGCATCGCTGACGCTTTCGCTGCGCCACAACGACCTTTCACAATAATATTACACGCCAGAAATTTAAGAAATTTTTTTTTTACCTCCACCGAAAATCCTACGTGCCTGCGCCCAGCGTTAAAATGCCCACTTGACACGAGGGCTGTCAAAACGTGAGACGTAAACTCACGGAGCATTTAAAAAATATTAAGAGCGGAATTTTAATAAACCTTTAGTTTAGTAGGTATCCCGGGGGATAAATCGTTTTTGTTAATATATTTTTCGCTGTGTGACGCAAACATTTATAGAATTGAGAATAATATAAATTTTCTTTTATTATTCCTATAGTAATTGCTTTATATCATATATCATCATCCCGCACACAGCAGGGTAGGCAGGGAATCTAGTGTTCGCTTTCCGCCAAGTTCTGGAGCCATTGCATTTTGGACGTTGGAGTTGCGGAACTCAACGCCACGCTTTGCCTCTACACCAAAGCGAAGCAATGATAATGAAATATAAATGTAAATAAAGTATATTTAATAAAAAGTGCGGATCCTATACACCACAAGTCGATTTTACAGTCACAATTTTACAGTCTCAATTGAACAATTATTAAATATTTTGAGAGACGAAGTGTCTTAACATTTGGTCTCCTCTAACTACTACTACCTTCCTACCATGCTGTATGAGGGATATAGCGTGAAGCTGATTTATTTATTTATTTTATTTTTACCAAATTTGTCTCAAATGGCTTAAAGTAAGTGATTACGTATTATACAATATTCAAGAGATGATTTCTTTCCTAAATATAAAATTTTGCATATTGGATGATGGTAACGAGCAATATATTTTTAAGTATCTATATAACTGGCACCACTGTCACGAGGTAACTGAGAATTATCACACGCCCTTATTTTCTCGTTTTTACGACGGATAGGGTCGTTGTAAAAATATATGTACAAATAAGATGTTTGGTTTTACGGTTAAATTTACCACCTGTTGGCTTTTTTTAACTTCACGCCGTATCTCGCTCTTAGCAAAGTAGGCAGAAGGAACCTAGTGCTTAGTATCCCGCACACAGCACGCAGAGGGAACCTAGTGTTCGAACGCTGTTTCCCATTTCCCGCCAAATTCTGGAGGCATTGCGTATTGAGCGACGGAACTGAACGCCGCGCTTTGCCTCGACACTAGAGCGAAGAAATAAAAATGTCGGAATGGCAGCAAGCAGCCGACATTTACAGCTGTAATTTGTCTCTGGGTTACGTAAGCGACGCTAAGTTAGTTTAATTTTCATTTTGGTTTTTTATTCTTATTTCATTGGATATTTTAATAAATAATGTAAATAATAAAAAACTTACAAAAAACAATATAAATAAAATATATAATGTAATAAATATATAATAAAAAAATATTGGAGCTCTTAAGTATCCAAAACAAAAGCAAAGAAAATATGAAAAATAGGAAAAAAATGACCATCGAAACTGGCAAGAATAAATAGTCTACAAAGCCTAGTAACAAGCAAAACAAATTTGCGCCTCCACAGTGAACGACAAAAAAATAACATGAAAGTGTCAAAACCGTTTATCCGCAACAAACCGACGTCAGGCAAGGTCGTGGCGACAAAAGGATTTTAAGATTAATCCAGCTTCCTTAGATATATCTTTGTCTTTCGCAGTAAATCAGTTCTAGTGTGCCTTATCTACAGGAGATAAATCCTTTTCATTAAGGTATTTTAAATAAAATAAATGAGACTACCTGTGGCGCAGGGTCACAAGCGTGTGGCTGTAAGCGCGAAAAGTTATGAGTTCGGTTCCTACTCGAGAAAATTAAATATTTAATAATTATATTTTTCCGCTCTGGTGTTGAGGCAAAACGCGGCTTAGAGTTCTACGACTTAACACATAATGCTTTGGGAAATTGCTAAGCGGAGTGTCTTAACAATATGCTTCGGGATACAGCGTCAAGTCAAAAAAAAAAACAAAGTAAACCAAGCAATTTTGTCTCAATTCGGTTGAAACGAGATAAAATTACCAAACAATCATCTTTAATAGACCTCGTTTGCATTTTCCGCATTTTGAAGTGAAAACTTAGTATGAAAACAAAGTTGTATAAAGTTTTTTTATGGAAATACTTACATACAACTCCTCCGTTACTGATTGACTGACGGACAAGGCACAGACGGACTGGATTTACTAGATACTAGATTACTACTAGATTTAGAAAGTTGTAAATTTGGCATATTAGTAGTATTAGGAAATATAGCTGAGTAGTAATCGAGGAAACTGGAAGTAATACAGAATACGCTAGTTTTTATTTTACATTTTCAAGTCTACGAAAACAATATAGACGTTGACAATGTAGATGTATGTAATGTAGACGTTGATAACGTAGGTAATAAAATCCTAAAACACAATGTTTAAAAAACGGAGAAAAGAAAGAGTAGTGGTACTTTATTTTATGTTTTTGCAAAATATCAGAAACGCATAAAGTAAAAAATACCTATATATTTCTATAACATAACAAACAATATATATTTTTTTTCCGTCACTCAACACGCAATGCCTCCAGAATTTGGCGGAAAGATGGAAACAGAAGTGTAAATAAAAATATTAAATGTTGCCACATCGTCTTCCATTCTTCGTTGAAATAATTAGTTGAACCTACACTGAATCTAATAAAACTGCTTCAAGACGTGGACGCTGCGCTGGTACAAATTACAACGTATAAGTAAATACTAACTGCGAATCAAACTTCGGTCCAACTTGAAACTTGGAACATCTCACGCATATAAATGACCTATTTCAATATGGTCTTGCCAGAATATAAATCCGTAAGTCGATTTCGACTTTGCAAGTTATTTCCACGCCTAACTATATAGCATATATGTATATATTATAAAAATTTCGATAACGACTACAAGTAAACGATTATGGTTTTTTGCCGTGTGCAAATAGGATCATCCTGGTACTGGTGGTGTTGTAAGACGCGACTAAAGTACGTGTGGTAGAGTCACGTCGCCAGCAATGGCAACACGCATGGGCAGACTCGACTGGATCATGGACACCCCCGGCATTTAAAACCGGCGTGAAGTAGTGGCTTTATGCCACTGTGTTGAGCATCAGGTAATGCCGGGCTACGGCACCTGTAGCTTCTCTGGTGTTACGGGGTCGTGGGCGGCGGTAATCACTTACTATCAGGTGATCCGAACGCTCGTTTGCCTTGTCCTTTTCCATAAAAAAAGATGGTGGGATTTCGAGTAAAAAAATCCATAGGAAAGTAAAAAATTGTAATTTGCTTTTATTGCTGTTTCGAACTACTGACAAGGGTAGTTTTCGATATATACACTTTTAAAAAACGCATAAATAACATTTTTTTCACTTCGTAGTAGTACAAAAGAGCAATAACAACTTTGGCGATTTTTCACTTTCGATACTTTACCTATAGAGCATCGATTTTACGGACCACCGTGGCGTAGCGGGATATCTTACTGTATATGCGATAGTTGTGGATTCAATCGCTTTGCAATATTTTTTTTTATAAATATTTTCATTTTCACTCGCTCCACTAAGAGAAACAATGCTCTATCACGCAATGTTCTGAAAATTGGCGAAAGATGTGAAACGTAATGCACTACCCCGCTAAATGCAGGAAGAAAAACGTAAAAGTTTAAACGTGAATAAAATTTCCCCAATTATAATATGGCAAAGTGATTGTTTTTTCAGCACACAACAATCCACCAGGCTCGTGACACGGCAGCGACTGCGAGTAATTGAAGTTGAAGTCTGTATGGTTCATGTAATTAATTATAACAAAGTAGTAGTACACATTCAACTCCGTTCTCGCTCATTCAAATTGTATGTAGCCTTGTTCATTTTGTTTACTTTGTTTTTTACTTGTTTGGTGAGCCTATATGTGCTTATGTTTCTCTTTTTTGTTATATATTTTTCTTTCGTTTATTCTGGCTTAGTGTCTGGTGGGAAATTAAAGGTATTTTAATTATATATTGTTGCACTAGTGACCACCCCCAACTTCGTTCTTGTAAGTTACAAAACGTAAGAGCCCGTTATCGTTTCAATAAATCTCCTCTTGATGTTCCTCTTCACTCCTCATAAAGATTTACATAACAAATTTCAGCGATCTACGCCGCAAGCTTCGGCTGTGCCTTGCCTGTCAGTCACTTAATAACTGAAAAGTTTTATATGTATATATAAAAATACACTTTTAACTCTTGTAACCATAAACCCTGCGCCACGACTGACCTCAAAAATCCTTTTATATTTTATGTAATTAGTATAACATATATTTTTAAACACCTAAGATAAAAGTTTCTCTTGAATATTTAAAATTCTCAAATGAAAAGATAATGTCTCATTAATTAAAATATTTGAAGGCGAACAGAAGTTTGTAAAGAATGCGTCGGAAACAATGCCGTGTGAGGCCGACGTTATAAGGTTCGCAGTGAATTTTATTAAACAACTTTTAGCATAGAAATTCTACCACAAACTTTTAGGACTTTGAATATGTTAATTTAAAACACATATACAAAAGATATTTGGAGAATATACTTTTGAGTTAAATTAATTAATAAAATACAATCCAATTAGTAATAAGTTAGTTGCTGACTTCATGACTTTAAGAAAATAAAGTTCATGCTATATAAATAAATAAATCTTGCACATGACAAAGTATGTTTCATGCACTATCCCGGACAGCAAGGTAGGAAGATAAAACTAACAAGGTTCCAATTTCTGAATGGTTTAATATCATTTTCATATATGTTTAGTTTTTTTTTATTTTATAGGTAAATGCAATATTTTAACCTCTACCTCCCACCGTACCTCTTTTTGAGATGCATTCTTCTATTGTGTAATATATTTTTTTCAACAAACTATAAAAGGAGGAGGTTATCAATTAAATTTGCATTGTATGTACGCGACATATGGACGAACAACTCGATATCCCGCAAACCGATTTCGATGTTCCTTTTTTTATTGGAAAGGATACACTTTAAGGATAGTTTGATGATGATGAAGTTTGGATAGGTTCTGAACATCTATCTGGGATCCAGTTAAAATTGAAGAAGTTTGTTTTTTTTGTTATAAATTACCGTACAATCTCCTTCGTGTATTCTCCATACAATGTGTTATTGGAGAAATTATTGGTTCTCAACTAGCACGGTCGGGCCATGAGAGTTGGCCTAGAACTGCACTGAATTTGAATGTGACGTTTTAGATGGTGAACCCCCACCTTTCTTTACACGTACTAGAATGATGAAACGAAAGAATAAATTTAATTGGTTCCAATACGCCACGACGGCCTCGACTTGTGACAATAAGATAACTAACTATAATTTCCAACATTTTATTTCACTTTCTACTCTTTTTATGTACAGAAGTCAATGAGTAAGATAAAACGCACCGCATCAGGGTTATAGCCGTAAATTTTGCATTTTCTTTTATTAGTTTTCATTCCATTTGCTGTAGAATTTAAATCCTTTTCAAGACAATTTATATATACTTGTCGGCTCCTATTTCCTGATGTTAGTATAAAAATATTATGTAGTTTAAATATTCTACAACAACCATGACTTTTACTGCAATTGCTTTTTATTCACAAGGAGATGTGGGATATTATAATATTTTAGTAGTACTTATAAAACACATGAAGAGGGTGTATTTGTTTTGTTTTCTGTAAATACAACATTTACAGAAAACAAAATTATGGTGCGATATCAGTGAGACGGTGTTGACATGTTTTGTGTGTTTAAGTGAATGTGAGTTTATGTGTATCGACATGTTATGTGAACGATTAATCATGTACTCACACATTTACATGTGTGGATGTGTGACCACATGTGCAATTGTGCTTTGTCATGTGTTAATATGTATTAACATTAATTTAGATATATGATCACATATATGATTTTGGCTTATAAGTGTTAAGAAACATTTATGAAAATGTTACATGTTATTATGTAATATACTAGAAATATAACTATATTTCATTAAAATGATTGTAGGTTTAGCTTTGTTTTATTAAATAGAAACTATAATTTTCTTTGTAATAAACCTGTTGGTAATAAACCCGTGAGCTTGTTAGCTCACGACCATGACTGATTTATTTCTAATTCACTTGTTTTCATCTACCTCTCATTTATTAACATATAGTAAGTTACCTATTTAGAACTAGGTCGGATAGGACTGGTCGGTTTCCAGGAGGCGCGGGTTCGAGTCCCGCTACGTTCAAATTTTTATACGTTTTCTAAATAAGTAATTAGAGATTTTAGGTTATTTTTACAGTGGAATGGTCTAAAGTAACAAGCATAAAGCCGTTGTTAGAAAGATTTACTATATAACTATTAAAATAAACTAAATGAATTTTATTTTATCAAAAAATGAAAATATAAAATCCTTGTAATACAACAAATTTAAATTTTCATATAAAATTGTTTAATACTTCAAAGTCACGAATGTATAGTAATCTCTATAAACATCCCAACGGTATCTATTCTAGGAACATTTTCTACTCTTTAGAAATTTATAAGGAAGAATGTAATCTCAGCTATTTTCCATTAATCTGGAGTACCTCATGCTCTCGTGCGTACAAAATTCGTATATTTATTATTAGATGCGGTGATACTACATGAGGAGTGTACCGTAAACTGTGTGCTCTAGCCTCCAGTCACTCGAGTGCAACTCCACAGACCTGCTCCGCTTTGGAAGGATATCGATATAGGAGTATAATGCAATGAGGAAGTATATAGCTATTAATATCGCTAAATTTAAGAACCTGCTAGCACCGAACTCCTCGACGGTTTTAGCTTCGATATCCTCTCAGAGGAATGGTTTTTTTTCAATTCCTCCTTCTTCTGTCTCTTGTTTTGTCTTGTAAAACAAAACACGATCATATCTTTTGACCGCGCGTTGAATAAAGCTACTAGCTTTACTTCTCTATACTTTAAAGGACTATAGACCTGAATATTTGATTTTAATTTCAGCTTGTTAACTCCACGCGATCTTGAGATAAATTGGTGTTGTTCGGGGAGATGGGCAAGAATGATCCTATAAAGGTTCCGTTTGTACCTTTTATGGTACGAAGCCCTAAAATAATAATAACAGTATAAAATTTCATACACTTTATCATTCATATATTTGTAATAGTAATTATATATTAATCTTATTTTTCTTATTTAATTTTCTAGTAAGCGCGCGCGACAAGCGCAGAATCGGCAATCTGAGATTACCGGAAAAAATTAATACTTTTATATAAAATATATTTTTTGAAGTTTTACTGTTCAGATTAGTTGTTTCAAATAGACTACTTTCAAAATGCAATTTAGTGCCGCTATATAGTTAAATAAATCTACTAGCGCGTGTTTTTTTCCGTATAACTAATTCACACTTAACTTGCAGGTAATAAATAATACTAAGCTAATATTATATATATGTGAATCATTGAACAGGATATTAGGTTTATTGTATGACTTCTTATCTATTTCTAGACCACCAAGGTCCTGTAGTATGACTAACGTAAGCGGATGTCACAACTTTAATTTCAAAGTCCAGTCGTGGCGCGGGCACAAGTATGAGACCGTAAACGCGACTGGTTGTGGCGACTGTGTGCGGGATACAGCGTGAAGGTGTTTTATTTTTAATTAAAAAGTTTTAGGTATCTATTTTTGGAATGATATTTTCTAGATAGTATGATATGAATTCTAAGTAAACAGAGTAATGCAAAAGTTCTAACTTCAGTACGTATGGGAATCATACATTTATATCATTTATATAAATAATTTTAACAGTATGAAAGTTAAACTTAAGCTACGAAGGTTAAATTCAGCTCCGAAATGGTCGAGCAAATAATATGAAAAATTTATAGCTCGTACGTAGGTCTCATTCATATTTTATGTTAAAACCTCAAAAGAGCCCCGCTTGGGTAAAGCTAATCATTTCTCGAGAAGGCTTCACTCCGGTAAACTGTTGTGTACCGTCAACAGAAGTACAACTACAACTATAACTTATAGTTGCTTTTATATACACAGCTCAGCTCAAGAACTTCCGTACGTAGCCTCTATAGCATTGTGGTAGTATAATGTATGTTTTTTGTTTGTTTGTTCGTATGACGAAAAGTGTAAAAAATGCATTTAGCTATTTACTGAAAAATGTTTGCTTTTGACTTTTCTTTACAATTTTAATTTAAAGAATAGCCTGAAAGGTGAGGCCGTCGTGGCTCTGCGTCACAGTTTCTAAGTATACACTTAGATACTATACTACTATGTATTATTTATTTGTTATGTATATATGTTATTGAAAAAAAAAATGGCTGTAAAGAAGCTCTCCGATAAATTTAATTAGTAGTAGTAGTAGGGGAAATAATTTATTCCCTCTTCGATTTGTACTCATTCAGTCGAAATTGAACCCACAACCATTGTCTTCCGGCTTAGATCAACATACGTCGATGAGTTCTGCCATTCAGCCGCCAGAGATGTTAAATGATAATCGGGGATTTTAAAAGGCGAAGAGTATAGATTATGGGCATATCGCGTGACGTCCTGGACCCGTCAAAGTATCACAATATTATTTTAATAATAATTTTCTAATATCAAATTCTCTTTTTATTTTGTAAAAAGATACCTATCGGAAAAAAAATGCTTATAAAAAACTTGTTATCATTCAAAGCAAATTAACATTATTTCTTTTACAAACATTGTTGGAAAATCAAACGAAATTATATTGAGAATGCAATTTACAATCAACGCTTGAATCACGTCAATTTTTCATTTCCCTTTATTGCTTTTCATTTTACCGCCCTAGAGAATTCGTATCCTTCGCACTGACGAGCTGAGCTTCTATTAATTCTATATATTAATACCGGTCTTTTAGATTCTTTTAAGGGACACTTTGCACACTTTCCCCCTGTTAGATGAGACAAAAATCTAGAACAATACCTCTTTATACAACAGTAAAAGAAACCTCTTTATTTTCACTTATTGTTTTATTTAGTTAAGAAAATAAATAAATCAATTAACTGCTTTACACTGTCCACATCCCGCACACAGCAGGGTAGGCAGAGGGAACCTAGTGGTAAGACACTCTGTTTCCCACTTTCCACCAAGTTCTGGAAGCACTGCGTGTTGAGTGGCGGAACTCAACGCCGCTGTAAATATATTATCTTGATATTCATGAAATAATAATAATAGTACCTATTATTATTTTTAACTTACATCCAAAGTAGGGAACAGACGTATCTTAACACGTAAGTCTCGGGGTTCTTCTGCACACTCTGCTATGCCAGATACAGCGTAAATTTAAAAAAAAATGTAATAAAAAACAATTCAGAAAAAAATATCAGGCGTAGCTACGACTACTAGGTAATACAGTCAGTCATACGTGTATTTGAAATAGAATACAATATAATATAGAAGTCGAGATTTAAAATAAACTACTAGATTTAAAATAAACATTTTAAATCTCGACTACAGTATTTTTTTGTTCCTCGATTTTTTAGAACTGCGTAAATCATATAGAGACTCGACAATTAGTTGAGATAATCAGACATTTCCAGCTGCCGAGGCGTCACGTCCTACGCTCATGTAGTTAGTAAAAGACAATATTTATATACCTACAGTCTAATATAAAAAGAATTTCTTGTATTTGTGTTTTTTAACTACACACTGTATTCCGCTCATAGCAGGATAGACAGAGGTAATCTGGGAACATAGTGTTAAGACACTACGTTACCCAATTTCCGCCAATTCTGGAGGCACTGTGTGTGTGTGTATATGTGTCACATATGCGTGTAAATTAACCATTATTTAGTTTTCCGAAAATATTTTTTTTATAATAAATACAGCCAAAAGTATTACAAAAATTTAATAAAGTGATTTACAATTTGTTAATATAAAATTCAGTCTCAGAATTTTTTGTCGAGCCTTCTTCTTATATAAACCAAATATTTATGTAGGTACTTCAAATATTTGTTTACTTAGTAAAAGTAGTTAAATTGCATTCAAGGAAATTAAATTTAATGAAAGTTTATGAAATGTTAGCCATTTTTAGCATTTTCGAGGAGTGGTGCAACTTAACGCCGCACTTTTGTCTTGGATACTTTGGAGCGAAGAAAATAAAATAACAATGCGTAATCATTAATTCCCGCAAATGGGCATCAAACCCACAACCATCTCGTCACAGTCACACGCTTATGCTCTTGTACCACAATAGCCTCAATATTGCATACTTCCACTATCTAAAACTTATAAAACGCTAAGATTTTGTTCTGGAGCGAACGCAAATTCTTATCGTAAAAAACTTTTTTCATTTCATCGTTTACATCCCATATCAAGCGAGTCTTGGAGTTGTTTGTAATGTGTCATCTACCATTAAAACTTCTCACCGATAACTTGAAGTGGGAAATAATTTCGGTAAAAGAATATATGGTGCTATTAAGATATGAAGTTTCCCTATTTTGGAACTTATCGGTTCTCAGGGGACATACAAGCGTTGCAGTTACTTCGCTTCAATATAAAAAATAGTATGGTTACTTATACACGTATATATCGCTGTATATGTACCTATACAAATACCCATACTATTAAGTATCAAAGCAGTTGTAGATTCGATTTATTTCGACTATTCGATTTATATAGATATATATGAACAGAAAAATATAAACTAATGCTTACACAGTATTTTACAAGATTTGAGAAAATTATCAGCTTTACGCTGTATGGTGCATGGTATAGCATCATAGGCGGAGGGAAATTAGTGGGAAGAGACTCTTGAGCTATGAGAGCTCAACGTTACGAAGAATTCTGGAGACATGATGTGTTGAGTGGCAGAATTGTCCTCGATACCAGGGCGAAGAAATGAAAATATTCTTAAAAATAAAAATAAAAGATAAATAACTGCTGTGTGCGGGATACAGCGTGAAGCTGAAAATATTATTATATATTAAATATTATATTTCATTTCTTCGAGTGATTCGATCGAACCCACAAACTGTCGCATTTACAGTCATATTTTTTTGCTCCTGCACCGTGACTGACACTAAGACGCCAAAGGAAACTTGTAATATCTGTTTTCGTCAGTTTAAATTACTTTTAACGGGGGAAAAGTTTTGATGTTTCATATACACTGTTATGGTGTAGTTTTACGTTGAAAGAAATATTTTTGTGTAAAACTTTTAAAGAACACTAGTTTTGGTCTTTAAAAGTTTTACAGAAGCAGATCAATTACTAATATTTTAAATAATACTTATTTTTAAAACGTACAAAAATTTGGACGTGCGCGGGACTCGAACCCGCACCTCCTAGAAACCGACCAGGCGCTCTGACCACTAAGCCATACATTATCATCAACCTACGTCGAAATTTTTATACGCTTGTTACAACTTATTTATGTTGTTAGAATCTCCGTAGGTAGATTTTTACAAATTTCCGCTACCCAAAGATAATTACTAGTGTAAAGTGGAATAACTATTACTACTACTAGAATTTTAAATATTCTTATTTCCGTAAATAGATAAAGTATGTTAGGTTTTGTAAAATTACTTATGGACAGCAGATATATGTACCTAGTAGTATTTTTTTCACAATTTCTGCCAAATTCGTTTACAAAATATTAAATACTCGTGTAATGATTTTATATCAATTAGTTTTAATATTCGCAATAATTTATTATAAAAATGTGAATCAACCTCTTTGTTGAATAAAAAGATGTTTTTAAATAGAATAATATGAAACTGTCACGGGAGAACATTAATAAAAATGACGCTTTATGTAGTCGGAAAATTATAATAACTATAAAATAATATTTTATAATAATTGGATATACTTTTAGACTTGGAGCGGAAGAATAAAGAGAATCTCTAGAATCATATATTGTATTAGAATTTAAGATAGACATTGTACAAGCTAAACAGTATTGAACTCTGGAAGAAATATAAGTTCTGTAAAAGCCTCGAGGTGTTTGATTTCTTTACATCTCAGAAGCGGGATGCGCCCTATAGTGAGGTACGTAAAAAAAAAAAAAAAACATGCAAACCAAACTTTACACTGCTAGCTTTAGTATGTATAGCTTTTGATTGTAAATTTAGTCACTTTAGAATTTTCATTGTATATCTTATTAGAATAGTATGAAGATTGATAAGTGGTTAGCGTACCATAGATGATACCATGGATGATACGGTGAGCGGGCCGTACATGAAGTGGTTAGAGTAGATGATACCATGGATGATACGGTGAGCGGGCCGTACATGAAGTGGTTAGAGTAGATGATACCATGGATGATACGGTGAGCGGGCCGTACATGAAGTGGTTAGAGTAGATGATACCATGGATGATGCGGTGAGCGGGCCGTCACATGAAGTGGTTAGAGTAGATGATACCATGGATGATGCGGTGAGCGGGCCGTCACATGAAGTGGTTAGAGTAGATGATACCATGGATGATGCGGTGAGCGAGCCGTCACATGAAGTGGTTAGAGTAGATGATACCATGGATGATGCGGTGAGCGGGCCGTCACATGAAGTGGTTAGAGTAGATGATACCATGGATGATGCGGTGAGCGGGCCGTCACATGAAGTGGTTAGAGTAGATGATACCATGGATGATGCGGTGAGCGGGCCGTACATGAAGTGGTTAGCGTAGATGATACCATGGATGATACGGTGAGCGGGCCGTACATGAAGTGGTTAGCGTACCATAGATGAAATAAAAAAGTAGTGATATGTATTTTGAGTTAGTGAGTCTGCTTGCTCGCTGGTCGGTCGGTGGTGACCGCGGGTTACGTCAGGTCACTATACACTAGTATAGTAGAGGTGATTTGAAATTAAATTAATATTTTTGGTTATTTATATTGGTTATTTTAGTATTTTTTTTTCCTGTTTTACTTTTGATTTATTTATTGATATTTTGATGATCCATTTTGAATGATTTTAGAATGATATTTAAAAGAGAATGCTTTTGAATTGACAATTCAAATATATCAATCAATTTACTAAGATTATTAGTTTTTAATGAAATTTATTGCATTAATTTGAGGGATATGGAGTCGGATGCTGAGACTGCTGACACCCCAGAGGAACCACCCAGTGGAATGAGGGCAATGAGAAACGAAAAGGGCAATTTATTGAAAATACAAAACATTAGAAGAGATCTTAGCGGCCGTAGGATTCGTCTACATCTTCTGATGAGTAGTTCGTCTAATGTGATAAAGCGCCTCGATGAAATAAAGAGTTGCAAAAGAACTTCTTACTGGTATACAAAGGCAATGTTCAGATTTATAAATTTGTGTATAAAAGATAGAGATTAGTCATATTTTAGTTAATAATAATATAAAAATTATTAGATTATGTTTAAATGTAATTCTGCAGTTTGACACGATCAACACCTAAATTGTAAATTGTAGAAAATTGACTTAGATAAGTAAATAAATGTGCTGAAATATATAATTGGGACTAGAAGCAGACTATAATAAATTATGCTTTTTTTTTTATTATAATGAGTTTTGAGTGAAAATATTTCGAATCGGCAACTAAAATGAAGAAAAAAAAAAATCTGAGTAAAATTATGGTCGGCTTCTTAAATAAATGAAGCTATGCAATATTAAAAAAATACGCGAATATTTTTGTTATGCTATGCTATTGATTGTTTGTATTAGGATATTCGATAAGCCTTTAAGAAATAGTAAAAACCAGAAGATTTATTGATTTATCTTAGCTCCTATATCATGCATTGAAAGTAGAACGTAGTCTCAATCGAGTCAGGATCAGGATCAGGTCAGGATTAGGGTCAGCATTATGTAATTTAATTATTGTAGCAACAAATATATTAAACGACAAAAAAAAAGCACAGCACAAGGAAACTAAATCCATATACGATTTTTACTGCAATTTAGTACCATATGTATCTATACGTATATTCTGACATTTTCTTTAATGATAGCGAATTGAAATGTGCATAGAGCGAGTGCTTTAATGTCAATATCTGCATTATGCATACTTAAGCAAATTAATTTAATCACTTTGTAAGTTAATACTAGTAAACTTCTTAGCTTCACCTCTTCTGGACCTCTGTCCAGGGGTTGGTTCACGATCATTTACCTTTTGAAAATTCATCAGATGACCAAATAAGAGACGTCACTTGCTAGTGTTCTAGGTGTAGAGGAGATTTTAATGCTTTTAAATATGGCTTTCCGTGTTTTAAACCTGTTGCTTACCTTAGTCTTAGTCTAGCCAGATTTGTCCAGGGTATAGATGTTTACTCTCTTACGAACTCGAAATTTTAGCAATCGTTAGCTCGTAAAAGATTGCAATTTAATTTGTTTACATGTTGTTACAGTTTATAATAGTAATACTTTGCTACGTACGTAGTTATTTTACCTTAACGCGATTCTGTATCCCATAAAACAAGATGGTAGTCATTATTTAGTGTATTTTCGTTCACAACGGAATACCGATCATCGAACTGGGACCGCATTGTTAACGTAGATTTAAAGACTACAATGAACAATGATAATAATAATTGAAAATTAAATTTTTAGCCAATTCAATAAAAGTTATTTTGCTATAGTTTTGTCGTACAAACATGTTTAATATTGACATAAACTTTTTATTCATAAACCAATTCTGTTCATTAAGCGTAAACGGACAATAAAGATTTATAAATTTATTTATGAAAGTATAGTTATTATATTCAAAAGTAATCAAGAAAATCCTTCAGAAGGGTGGTGAAGTGCGGTGATCGCATATGGGGGAAGATATCTAAAGGTTTTTGCAGCATTGTTTACGTTAAAAATTATATGAAAAATGCTTTATTTTTTTTTTTGTTATAAATCATAATTTTTAAAATTACTTTTACTCTTTAAAATTGCTCACCTTTGATATTTGTATCTAAATTCAGTATGTTTTCACTTGTAAAAATTGAGGTAAAACCTACTGTGATCAAATTGGGTTACTCAGAATCGGTTTTTGCCGAGTAAACTTTATAATCCCAAGAATATCTGGTGTTTTAAGTCACTTAATATATATAGTTCAAAGATGATCGTTTCGAATATTTCAACTATGGTTAGAGATTTCTGTGTTAAGTTAAGGTAATGTGTTCACATTGTATTACTAAATCAAAATCAGCACGCTCATATTGCAGGAATTTAAAATTTAGAAATCTTTGTATAATCGTTATTGCGTTTTTCATGAGACATTTAAGACGTTAATGTTTTACATAAGACGAAAAAAAATATTTACTATGTTTTGCTTTATAATTGTTGTAAAAACTCCTTATCATCTTATAAATATTGTTTTAAATATGTATATATGCTCAATAATAATAAGTCTAGATATTAGAAATTATATTTTAACATAATAAATTATTTCATACTATACAATATTAGTAGGTATATGTGTGTATATATGTATATATGTAAGTATGTATAAGTATATAAAGCACATACACGCCTACCGATTTTACATTCTCCTACACCCTAAGGTTGCCTGGCAGAGATCGCTTATGACGATAAGGCAGCCTGCTGTACATTTTCTTATGTGATGTATTTTTTTTTACTTTCTCTTTATTTTGTTTTGTACAGAAAAGTATTATTATTATTATGTAGGATATTTGTAATTATAGCGGCTACCATTATAGGAGTTTCAAGTATTAATACGCTATTCTTATTATTTCATATATTTATTTTTATATAATTTAGAGTGAAATTAAAATTGATCATTAACGGAAAACTTAACACACGAAACAAAAAAGTGCAAAATTTTATACACTGAAGGAAGGAAAAAGTTAACAATAATACGAAAAGAAAAGTTACAAAAGCAAAACTGATAGGTGATAGCAAGAACTTATAAACTTTAAATTGTATATAGTCAATATACATATAGATAAACAAGCATGTAGCTAGTTGACATCAGAACATATTTATATTTATGTGTGTATGATTTAATATTATTTTATGCAAAACTGAAATTTACACTACATATTTCTTTGTTTGGAGACAAAAAACTTTTTGACCGTGAGACCAAGTACCACAAAGATAGACCAAGTATACTTAGTACAGTAAAAGATCGTTAAATAGCCCACATCATTACTCTGAATAGACAGATTTTGCCAGTCATTGTATTAATTGTACCTACTACTAGCTTAAGATCAATCACGTGTGAGATCGTATTGCTTAATGGTATTTCTTGTAATGCCTCATTTATGTATTTGGAGTTTTGGAACTATTCTTTGAGGCCATGCATATTTTTATACATCACCTTTATTATCTAACGTCCATTAAAGTCTAATTAAAAATAACAGCTTCACACTGTATCTCGTATATAGCAGATTCGGCAGAGAGAACCTAGTATTAAGACACTCCGTTCCTCACTTTCTGCTGAATTATTCGAATTGAACGATAAAAAAGAATTCCAGACACAAAATTTGTTATGATATAATTTTATAAAACATATAATTATGCTTGTATACAAAATTGAGTCAATCAAGAAATTACTTTCAAATAGGCATAATAAGTGAGTAATTAGCTATCGGGTGCGTAAACGTGTGTTTATATGTTAATTAGAGTCAACGTAAAATATACCGAGTAAACATTTAATGAAAGGAACGTTGACTGTAGCTTAATTTTACATTATTATGATGCGATAAATGCCTATTGAACGGTAATTCGTAGGTTCGATTTTTACATTCTATCGTTTGTTGCAGTAACTTACCTATATTCATTTATTTCGATATTACAGTAAAACAATATCTAAATGTATTAAACTAAAATTCGACAATTTTATTACAAAATAAGGAATTTTAACAAGGAATGGACATAACGTGTTGAGTAGCGAAATTCAACGCCACACTTACTTAATTTTAATGTAATCGTCCCCATGGGTGGTGATTGAACTGAACAGTCACGTTTGCAGTACTATTTTTAGCTTCACGCTGTATGCCGCAAATAGTAGGGTTAGGTAGAGGGAACCTGACAACTCAGTCTTAAGACACTCCGATTTCATTACTATACTTCGGTTCAACTCTCCGTCGAATTCTCGAGTGGAATGGAACTCAACGTCATGCTTTGCAGTTACCAGAGCGAGAAAATGAAAAATCTTAAAGATGTATATCATTTAGTTAGCCTCAGTTTATTATAAAACCAAGTCCCTTAGGAATACATATCCATTTATATAAAACCCATTACCTACTAAAGAATATATAAAATACGGAGTGTCTTCTGCTTTATGCGGGATACAGCGTAATGCTATAGATAGATAAAGAACAAATATATATTAAAGGACGCTAGACACAAATGAAATTAATTAATCGCTGCCGTCAACAACGAGACGGTAATATGCCTCACGTTATTTTATGATGAACCAGTGGATTATTATTGTTTATTGACAGCAGATCAATATCGAAACTCAGAGTCATTTTTATTATGTCCGATCGATTATCTGTCATAATATTATTTATGTTCTGGTGTCAATCAGAAAGGCGTACGATTTTTTCTTTAGTGAAACTATCCCATATATAACATGGTAGGTCTATTGTGAAGACATTTCGTTCTTCGTGTTTCGACTAATTATGAATCTAGGTACTACTTTTTGAGAATCGAAATGCAACGTCACGCTGGAATTGAGATATTTTTTTTAGTTTCACGGTGTATCCCGCATATAGGAGGTTAGGGAGAGTGTGAAGACACTTCGTTTCCTACTTTTCGCCAAACTTTCGAGACATTGCTTGTTGAGTGGCGGAACGAAGAAATGAAAATAATAATTAATATAATTCATTTCCCCAAGTAGGAATCGAAGCAACTACCGTCTCGTTTTCAGTAATATCACTTTACCACAATGTAATGTAAAATAAAGAAAAACATTACTAAAACCAAGCATACAATCGAAATGTAAATTTACAAGTGTACACTTTTATTTTATTTTATTTTATTTTATTTAATAGGAAGCCAACGTTGTATACAGTAATAATTCTTGTGCTAAAAACAAAACAATCTTAAGGGACTACAACATAAATTGTATACCGCACTTATAGGCTAACTTGACATGCATGACTTAATAAAAAAAGAGAACAAACATAATACAAATCATTCTTTGATATTACTTACACTTGAAAAAAAACTTATATAATAAAAGAAACAGAAAACAAAAAAATTGTAATACACACACACACACACACACACAATACAAAATTGTAATAATTTTAACTATTAAAAAACATAGTACAAAAATAAATAATAATTTCTGATTTATCGACTATTATTTAAAAGGAACACAATTTAGGTAATATTTTTTTGTTTGCAATCTAAAAGTGGATATAGATTGTTGAAATATATCTAAATCTGCTTTTTTAAATATACTATTATACAATATTAGTATTCTATTTAATGGAGCTGCTTGGCCTAAGTTACTCTTAGAAAAACGCTCTTTAAAAGTGATATATTTGTATGTATTATATAGAAACTACTCTACTACAACTACTCTACTAGGAAAAAACCGGTTGTAAAAAGTATTCACAGTTATCTTTTCCACCGCTCCAGCGAAGTTTTGTATTAGAATTATGGTAAAACATTTAGGGCGATTTAATTATGTATGGTGAAGACCCGCGCTGCCCCTCGGGGGCCGTTGTTACGAGTTCAGATTTCTGAACAATTTCATTCAATATTTAAGCGGTCCTTACTAATGTGGCCTTTATATTACGTTTTTATATTGTTTTCTTATAAATTCTTAGCTTGTAAATGTTTAATGTACTTGTGATATAATATTATTAACATGAAAAACTGTAGGCCAGTCGTGGCGTAGAGGCACAAACGTGCAACGTGCGATGCGACAGGTTGTGGGCTCAAGGAAATTAAATATTTAATATTTTATTTACCTCGCTATGTCACGAGGTGAACGCAACGGAAAGTGGCGATCGGAAGTGTCTTGATGGGAACGTCTTAAAAGTAAGTTCCCAGGTATCTTCTGCCTACTCTGCTATGTGCAGGATACTGCTTGAGGTTAAAAAAAAGAAAAAAAAACCTGCCTGAATATTTGTAATAAGGAATGTTGTAGATGATGTGAAATTTAAGAATTTGCTCGTAGTTTTACTCATGAATACCATTTTAATTTTTTTTTTGCTTTGTTCTATAAAAAAATTGGGACAACTGTAATATTACTTTCTACTATAAACAATTACTTATTAACAAATATACAGATTTATCGGAATCCTTCTATTTTCTATTTCATTGGAGCGCGTCAAAGTAAAGGCCTGCGCGCTTGCAATGCTCGTCGAAGTGCGAGTCGAAGTGTACGTTTGAGATTGCAGTTATCATTTTCCTCCCCTTAACCCTTTTTGGTGGCTTTGATCCTTTGAACCACATTTGATTTTGTAAATTGTCCTCTTTTTCTGTTTTATTTGTGATTTTCATTTGGAATATTTATATTTAATATTTCTTATACAATGTAATGATTGATCTATATGTACATACATTGTACATTATACATATAAGATACTTTTAGTACTGAGTTACTGACAGACAACGCAAAGCCGAAAAAATGCGGCGTAGAACGCTGAAATTTGGAATGTAGGTTTCTTTAGGAGCATTCAGAATTTCTGGATATTTATGCGGCATTGAAAAAATAATAGTTAATAAATAGTTCACGCAAACTAAATTGCTTATGGCCATTAGTAGTTTTATAGAAAAATATTAAAAGATCACTAGGCTCTTAAATAACTTTTAAAATTATACCTACAGTTTCTCTATCTTTATTGCATCCGCCCTTAGTTCCTATTCTGAAGACAATGTATATTGGGTAAAAATGTATGCTTATAGTGAGAAGCTATGCTTATAGAGGCCAGTCGTGGCGCAGAGGCACAAAGCGTGACTGAAAAATCGACTAGTTGTGGGTTCGATCCCCACTCGAGGAAATGAAATATTTATTTACATTTATATTTTAATTTCTTCGCTCTGGTGTCGAGGCAAAGCGCGGCGTTGAGTTCCGCCACTCAACACGCAATGCCTCCAAAACACGGCGGAAAGTGGGGAACGGAGTGTCTTAACATTAGATTCTCTCTTAAACAACTCTTAAACAACTGAAAGATAGAAAGAAAAGAAGAAGAAAAAAAATGTTATAATACAAAGGAGGCCGGCCAGTCGTGGCGCAGGGGCACAAGCGTGCGACTGTAAACGCGAAAGGTTGTTACTTCGATTCCTATTGAATATTCAATATTTTCGTATAGCATATAGCGCGGCAATGAGACCCGCCACTCAACACGCAATGACTCCAGAATTTGCCGGAAAGTAAGGCGCAGTGTCTTAACACTAAGCTCCCTCTGCCCATCTTGCTACATGCAGAACACAGCGTGAAGCAGAATAAAAACATACAACTTATTATACATACATATGTATACTTACTCATATTTAGCAACCTGGGAATACGAGGACATTTTACAATAATATACGCAACAAAAATCACAAATAGTGGAAATAAAAAAAGAAATATTTTTCATCATAAAAAAGATTGAATGAGAAGCATAAAAACAAAGTGCAGCGTACGTTTACTAGCGGAACTACTTAGGTGTGTAATAAATTTTCTACCGATGGATTTTCGATTTCGTCTCAATTTCCTCTTTGGCCTTTTCTGCTTTCTCTTGCACAGGGTACAATGGGCTATAACTTATGGGCCACGGTATGGTGCCAATCAATTTACCGGTCCCCATGCTGTTGTAAGCAGTTCTTGAGACATCAAATGTGTAAATCTTGCTTCTCATATACAGCTTTACCCTGTATCCCGCACACAGCAGGGTAGGCAGAGAGAATCTAATGTTAAGACACTCCGTTCCCCACTTTCCGCCGTGTTTTGGAGGCATTGCGTGTTGAGTGGCGGAACTCAACGCCGCGCTTTGCCTCGACACCAGAGCGAAGAAATTAAAATATAAATGTAAATAAATATTTCATTTCCTCGAGTGGGGATCGAACCCACAACTAGTCGATTTTTCAGTCACGCTTTGTGCCTCTGCGCCACGACTGGCCTCTATAAGCATAGCTTCTCACTATAAGCATACATTTTTACCCAATATACATTGTCTTCAGAATAGGAACTAAGGGCGGATGCAATAAAGATAGAGAAACTGTAGGTATAATTTTAAAAGTTATTTAAGAGCCTAGTGATCTTTTAATATTTTTCTATAAAACTACTAATGGCCATAAGCAATTTAGTTTGCGTGAACTATTTATTAACTATTATTTTATCAATGCCGCATAAATATCCAGAAATTCTGAATGCTCCTAAAGAAACCTACATTCCAAATTTCAGCGTTCTACGCCGCATTTTTTCGGCTTTGCGTTGTCTGTCAGTAACTCAGTACTAAAAGTATCTTATATGTATAATGTACAATGTATGTACATATAGATCAATCATTACATTGTATAAGAAATATTAAATATAAATATTCCAAATGAAAATCACAAATAAAACAGAAAAAGAGGACAATTTACAAAATCAAATGTGGTTCAAAGGATCAAAGCCACCAAAAAGGGTTAAGGGGAGGAAAATGATAACTGCAATCTCAAACGTACACTTCGACTCGCACTTCGACGAGCATTGCAAGCGCGCAGGCCTTTACTTTGACGCGCTCCAATGAAATAGAAAATAGAAGGATTCCGATAAATCTGTATATTTGTTAATAAGTAATTGTTTATAGTAGAAAGTAATATTACAGTTGTCCCAATTTTTTTATAGAACAAAGCAAAAAAAAAATTAAAATGGTATTCATGAGTAAAACTACGAGCAAATTCTTAAATTTCACATCATCTACAACATTCCTTATTACAAATATTCAGGCAGGTTTTTTTTTTCTTTTTTTTAACCTCAAGCAGTATCCTGCACATAGCAGAGTAGGCAGAAGATACCTGGGAACTTACTTTTAAGACGTTCCCATCAAGACACTTCCGATCGCCACTTTCCGTTGCGTTCACCTCGTGACATAGCGAAGTAAATAAAATATTAAATATTTAATTTCCTTGAGCCCACAACCTGTCGCATCGCACGTTGCACGTTTGTGCCTCTACGCCACGACTGGCCTACAGTTTTTCATGTTAATAATATTATATCACAAGTACATTAAACATTTACAAGCTAAGAATTTATAAGAAAACAATATAAAAACGTAATATAAAGGCCACATTAGTAAGGACCGCTTAAATATTGAATGAAATTGTTCAGAAATCTGAACTCGTAACAACGGCCCCCGAGGGGCAGCGCGGGTCTTCACCATACATAATTAAATCGCCCTAAATGTTTTACCATAATTCTAATACAAAACTTCGCTGGAGCGGTGGAAAAGATAACTGTGAATACTTTTTACAACCGGTTTTTTCCTAGTAGAGTAGTTGTAGTAGAGTAGTTTCTATATAATACATACAAATATATCACTTTTAAAGAGCGTTTTTCTAAGAGTAACTTAGGCCAAGCAGCTCCATTAAATAGAATACTAATATTGTATAATAGTATATTTAAAAAAGCAGATTTAGATATATTTCAACAATCTATATCCACTTTTAGATTGCAAACAAAAAAATATTACCTAAATTGTGTTCCTTTTAAATAATAGTCGATAAATCAGAAATTATTATTTATTTTTGTACTATGTTTTTTAATAGTTAAAATTATTACAATTTTGTATTGTGTGTGTGTGTGTGTGTGTGTGTGTATTACAATTTTTTTGTTTTCTGTTTCTTTTATTATATAAGTTTTTTTTCAAGTGTAAGTAATATCAAAGAATGATTTGTATTATGTTTGTTCTCTTTTTTTATTAAGTCATGCATGTCAAGTTAGCCTATAAGTGCGGTATACAATTTATGTTGTAGTCCCTTAAGATTGTTTTGTTTTTAGCACAAGAATTATTACTGTATACAACGTTGGCTTCCTATTAAATAAAATAAAATAAAATAAAATAAAAGTGTACACTTGTAAATTTACATTTCGATTGTATGCTTGGTTTTAGTAATGTTTTTCTTTATTTTACATTACATTGTGGTAAAGTGATATTACTGAAAACGAGACGGTAGTTGCTTCGATTCCTACTTGGGGAAATGAATTATATTAATTATTATTTTCATTTCTTCGTTCCGCCACTCAACAAGCAATGTCTCGAAAGTTTGGCGAAAAGTAGGAAACGAAGTGTCTTCACACTCTCCCTAACCTCCTATATGCGGGATACACCGTGAAACTAAAAAAAATATCTCAATTCCAGCGTGACGTTGCATTTCGATTCTCAAAAAGTAGTACCTAGATTCATAATTAGTCGAAACACGAAGAACGAAATGTCTTCACAATAGACCTACCATGTTATATATGGGATAGTTTCACTAAAGAAAAAATCGTACGCCTTTCTGATTGACACCAGAACATAAATAATATTATGACAGATAATCGATCGGACATAATAAAAATGACTCTGAGTTTCGATATTGATCTGCTGTCAATAAACAATAATAATCCACTGGTTCATCATAAAATAACGTGAGGCATATTACCGTCTCGTTGTTGACGGCAGCGATTAATTAATTTCATTTGTGTCTAGCGTCCTTTAATATATATTTGTTCTTTATCTATCTATAGCATTACGCTGTATCCCGCATAAAGCAGAAGACACTCCGTATTTTATATATTCTTTAGTAGGTAATGGGTTTTATATAAATGGATATGTATTCCTAAGGGACTTGGTTTTATAATAAACTGAGGCTAACTAAATGATATACATCTTTAAGATTTTTCATTTTCTCGCTCTGGTAACTGCAAAGCATGACGTTGAGTTCCATTCCACTCGAGAATTCGACGGAGAGTTGAACCGAAGTATAGTAATGAAATCGGAGTGTCTTAAGACTGAGTTGTCAGGTTCCCTCTACCTAACCCTACTATTTGCGGCATACAGCGTGAAGCTAAAAATAGTACTGCAAACGTGACTGTTCAGTTCAATCACCACCCATGGGGACGATTACATTAAAATTAAGTAAGTGTGGCGTTGAATTTCGCTACTCAACACGTTATGTCCATTCCTTGTTAAAATTCCTTATTTTGTAATAAAATTGTCGAATTTTAGTTTAATACATTTAGATATTGTTTTACTGTAATATCGAAATAAATGAATATAGGTAAGTTACTGCAACAAACGATAGAATGTAAAAATCGAACCTACGAATTACCGTTCAATAGGCATTTATCGCATCATAATAATGTAAAATTAAGCTACAGTCAACGTTCCTTTCATTAAATGTTTACTCGGTATATTTTACGTTGACTCTAATTAACATATAAACACACGTTTACGCACCCGATAGCTAATTACTCACTTATTATGCCTATTTGAAAGTAATTTCTTGATTGACTCAATTTTGTATACAAGCATAATTATATGTTTTATAAAATTATATCATAACAAATTTTGTGTCTGGAATTCTTTTTTATCGTTCAATTCGAATAATTCAGCAGAAAGTGAGGAACGGAGTGTCTTAATACTAGGTTCTCTCTGCCGAATCTGCTATATACGAGATACAGTGTGAAGCTGTTATTTTTAATTAGACTTTAATGGACGTTAGATAATAAAGGTGATGTATAAAAATATGCATGGCCTCAAAGAATAGTTCCAAAACTCCAAATACATAAATGAGGCATTACAAGAAATACCATTAAGCAATACGATCTCACACGTGATTGATCTTAAGCTAGTAGTAGGTACAATTAATACAATGACTGGCAAAATCTGTCTATTCAGAGTAATGATGTGGGCTATTTAACGATCTTTTACTGTACTAAGTATACTTGGTCTATCTTTGTGGTACTTGGTCTCACGGTCAAAAAGTTTAAAATTAAAATTTAATTAAAAATACGAAAAAGTTGAAAATAAAATTAAAAAAAAAACTTTTTTAAGAACAAGCTTTTATTCTTTTTTCCTATGTACTTATAGTCAGGTCATCATAAATTTAATATATTGAGCCAAACCAAAGCGATATTCTTTGGATACCAATAATGCGTACGCGTTTGAGGCTATTTATTTATGCTCGTTTGAGTGATCTTCTTCTCTTCTTCGTTTATGCTACTTCCTTATACCACTGTTTTTTATTTGTTTTCAGCTTTACTTTGTATCCCGCGAAACAGCAGGCAGAGGAAACCTGGAAATCCAGTGTTAAGAAACTCCGTTCCCATTAAGATATTTCCGTTCTGCACTTTTCTCGCTTATTATAATTTTATAAATATATTTTTTATACGTCTTAATAACAAACTTAAAGTGTCCAATTCTCATGGGAACTTCTGTGTACATTTTTGATTAAACTTTTATGGTACAGTATATACTTTTTTTATCTTCACAGGCAGAGGAAACCGAGTAATACGATACTCCGTTCCCCACTTACCACCGAATTTTCTAAGCATTCGTGTTGAGTAGTGGAATTCAATAAAGCGCTTTGCCTCGGCATCGTAGAGAAGATAATATATGAAATAAATAAAAATAATAAATACTCATCGGAATCGAACCCACAACCTGTCGCGTTTACAGTCACACTTTGTGGGCCAAGACTGGTTTTTTAATGTACAGTATATTATGAACAACATAATTACAAAAGGCGGATAGCGGGCGCGGCCTCTGTTATAATAAATATAGCATATGTTTCTCGTGAAACATTAGGAAAACAGCCTGCGAAATATTGTACGAATGCTTTAATTAAATTTTATTTAGTCACAAGTGTGAAGCAAGAATTCCTAGCAGCCGAGGGCTGCGTATATCTCATACCTTGTACTTTAAACCTGAGTGTTACATTCCAAAAGGTTTTTTTATATCCATATATCTTTTACATTTTGCTGGTTTGTACACAAGGAAAAGTGGGTGGTAAAAAAGGTATGGGAGAGACGTCAGTTGACCACAGTATCAATGATTCTAGATGAAGATCACATAAAAAGCATGAAAACCCCCAAAGGACATATATGGAGAGGTTGATGACAGTGGACGAAGTGAAACAGTTGTGTAGAGACCGCAGAGTTTGTCGCTTCGTCCTCTTTGGCTCCTCCGCTAGGGATACAGAAGGATCCTAAAAAAATGATATTTTCATATAACAGAAAGATAGATAAGTACAGAATAATAGGTAGATAATTTTAAATTTTAAAAACCTACTAAATGCCTTAAGTTTATATATAAATATTTCAAGAACTAGCTAATCTCATATAAAATTCGACAAAGAGCTACGCAAGTACTTTAACAAAGTGCGTACTACTTTAGTATATTGATAAAAGGGATTTCCCCCAAATAAATAATACTTCGTGGTTCACATGTGGATAATGCGTTATTAAAGAAGAATTATTAGATAAGCGATCCACGAAAAATCTTTAGAAAACACAACTAAACATTACATTCTTATAAAGATAACGTCCAGTATTATTTCAATGCTATGCTGTGCGATATTATACTTAAACTATTTGACGGACTTATATTGCAATCATAAGGCTGCCGTGGAGCACATGCACAACATCTGACATTAAACGCGACGATTAAGGATTTGATTGCCACTCAGAGGAATAAAATATTTAAGGAAGAAAAATAGGTGTTGAGTATCGCAACTCAACACGTAATGTAATAGAAAACCAAAGTGTCTTGCTAAGAAATGGAGTGTCTTAACACTAGGTTTCCAGATTCCCTCTGCTTGCCCTTCTATGTGGTAGATGTAGCGTGAAGCTAAAAAATTATGATAATGTCTTATTATGATTTATAATATAATATTACATATTTGTTCAATGGGTGGCTAACAAGCTTGTTGATAAAATCTGAGTTCTGCAAACTTAATGAATAGACCGTGTTTCATTACCAGCCTCCGCCTGCGGGCTTTGTCGATATTTGGAATCGAAAGTGCTATTGTTTTTACCACATTTTGTTCTTATAAGAAATTATTTGAAAAAACACATTGTTTTTGTTTTTGTATGCATGAATTTGTTCTCGTTGAGGCGACTGTAGCTCTTTCTGTGTAGTTGAAACACTCCGTTTTCCACGACTGGCCTCTGTAGTTCAAATGCAGTACATATTTATAAAATGTAAAACTAGTTGTATCCTGCACACAGCAGGTGAGGCAGAGGAAACCTAGTATTAAGACACTCCGTTCCCCACTCCGTGTTGAGTGGCAGAACTCAAAGCCGCGCTTTGCCTCGACATCAGAGCGAAGAAATGGAAATATAAATTTATATAAATACTAGCGGACCCGGACGCGGCTTCGCCCGCTTAAACTTTACGAATGCTTATAGATATATTTAGGAAATTGTTTTTGAAAATATCTTACTAATTTAAATGAAAAAAATATAAGTAAACGTAACCATAGTAAATATTAATAAAAAAACTAAACAAAACCAGCTACATTATTAATCATTTTGTCTCTGTCTGTCTTTCTATTTCCCCGAGCTAATGTCCAGAATAACTGAACTATTTTTTATTGGACTTTCAGTGATCGATTTTACTAATTTACCCGGGAAAAATCTTTTTACTCGTTTTCCTTGCGCGCGTACATAGATACTATATGAAATAACTAACGTCCTTTCTACATTAAATATGATAAGTTTTGCGAGCAATATCAAATAAAATCCCAAAAAACTAAAACCACAATTTATTAAGTGTACAACAACGGTATAGATAACCATCCAACCGAGATGAAATAACCAACAATTCTTTCCTTAATACTTAAATAATATTATGCCGATGTCGCGCAGGGCCGCAACTTACAATTAATTAATGAAAATCTAACTAATCTACTACTCGAATAAGCGAGGAACCAAAGAAAAGTATGAATTAATTATAAACAGTAAAATAAAATTAATTACATAAAAATTAACAGTAGTTCGAAAATGTATGAAAACAAAACCGTCAAAGTCATCTGCCCGTTCGCGTCGGTCATACTATGCCGCTCGTAGGCTAGGTCATTTCGAATCAATGACATCTCCTTAATTATTTATTAGAATGTTATACAGTAAACTATAATTTCAATCTAGATGAAATGCTAAAAGTGACTATTATATTCATTTTCATAAGGATCAATATCAAATTATAGAAAATACATACAACAAAAACCCGATAAATATAAAGTAAATTAATTAAAATGGTTACTTGTTGTTACTCTGTTACTTTGCTCAAGCTTCAGAGATAAATATGGTATGTGTATCGCGGACTTTTTTAAACATTATTTAAAGGACAATATTTTTTAAAACATTATTTTTATGTATCTCATAAAGTGGAGTCGGCGCTCGCCATGTATGCGTTACGCAAGCTCATTTTGGGTGACGTTTGCTTATAACAACAAATAAACTTTGCAAACCGTTGCTTAGCAACGGTCGGTTGTTATTAACATGGCGGAATAAATTGCCTGTCAAATTAAAAAATATTTTAATATATTAGTATATATCGACAATATTACAAAAAAGAGAAAAAATGTAACCTATGTTCATCCGAAGACCCTCAAGTATCTCTGTATGAGTATTTTATTACAATTGAATTAGCGGTTTGGCCCTGATTGCGTAACAGACAGACAGACAGACAGACAGACAGACAGACAGACAGACAGACAGACAGACAGACAGACAGAGTTACTTTCGAATTTATAATATAGGTATGGATTTCATCTTCTCGAGTGGGGATTCAACCCACAACCAGTCGGTTTTACAGTCGCACACTTGTGCCCCTGCACTACGACTGGCCTCTAATAACATTTATGTGGATATAATATTTGTGTACAATTTAAAATTTATTAATACGATTTGAATTTGCTTAAAAAAGGAACTGATTAATTTGCTAATCTTAATGGCTGCTATAAATTCCTTCTAATTTTCAGTTATAAAGTCGTTATAGGACAAGCCATGCATTCCTTTCTTATATCACTTATAACTCAAAAATAATACGTTTTTTCCTAGTTTCTTAAAGGAAATGAATTAAAGAAAATCTTCAAAAATGTCAAAGGCTTCGAATAAAATGGCCGGGGAATTTTCTGAAAGCTCGACAAAGGCAGGTCTCCTTGTACTTTTGGTGCCCCCTGTGAATTCTAGTATTGAATTCTTTGACTTTTCTACCTTTTGTGGCATTACAAAGAAAAATATCGAATTACTGTTTTTAATAACCTTATTTTATTTCTACATTCGTTTATTTTTTTTCAAGTGGCAACAACTAAAATGATTATGTTGTTTTGAGGGATTGGTAGAGAATATCAATCAATTAAGAACGCCGCATTCTGTTTTATTCAATCATAATTAAATATTGTATAGGTAGATCTAAAATAACCACAACAACATATTTCCTTGTAAAACTAGCTTAAATTACGCTTTATCCCTAGCAGGGTAGTCAGAGAATTTTACTTCTTCCTAGTATTTTGTATTATTTCTAGCTCACAATCTATATATATAAAAAAGAACATGTACCTGACTGACTGAGGTAAGACGCACGCACAGCCGTAACCGCTAATGGTAGAAACGTGAAATTTGACAGATGTTTATTTTCATAATCTGGACATCCACTAAGAAGGGATTTTGAAAAATTTCAACCCTAAAGGGATGAAATAGGATTGAAGTTTGTATGGAATTTTTCTTAAATCAGCACCGATTTTTATAAAATTAGAAATTCAGACTGTTAAAAACATTTTATTGAACACGTGTTTCGTGGTTTTTTTAGAATATACTCCTAAGAGTGCAAATAAGCGAAGCTGCGCGCGCCCACTAGTCAATTTATATAATTCCACTTAAGTAATAATGAAATATCTCATGTACGACCAAAACATATAGTAACAAAATAGACAAATAGATCAAAAAAGCCGCATAAATTCCTAGTTGTAGGAAAAAACAATTCATATCAAGTGAAATCACCAATACGTAGTATGAATTTTACAAACAGAATATGCTTTATTTACAATACAGAATGTGCTCAATTGAATACTGATCTATTCCATTGAAATAAAAGGATAAAAGCGGAAAATCGGCACACAGTTGTTGTAATATTTGTTGCTGCTATTAAACGTAGAAAATATTTGACGGCTATAGCCGTCACCATACCACACGCTATAGCGTGTGGTCTGTTCCTGCGCTGAAAAATAAAAATTGTGAAAAGTGAAAGTGAACAGTGAAAATGAGGTGTAAATTACTTACTAAAATAAATATGTTGCCTATTGAATATATGCATGTTTAATAAATATACGTATAGTATACGTATGTATTAATTACAAGACTGGCTTAATAAATTATGAACACATAAAAGGGTAGGCGGAGGGATTCTAGTGTTAAGACACTCAGTATCCCACTTTACGCTGAATTTTAAAATTAGTCGCTATCATAAGATTTAGTTTATAAGAATATTGAAAAAATATTATAATTTATGAAAAAAAAAATTGTAATACATCTAAAAATAAAAACTGATTAAGTGTGAGTTGAACTCATGCACCGCAGCTTCCGTATCAATTTCAAGATTATAGATCAAAGGGAAGTACTGCTTATAAAAGTGTCAGACTTAAGTATGCAGGCATATGATATATATGAACTAAAATATACATGAATTAAAAATTTAAGTTTGTAATAATTGTAGGTCCACGGGAAATTACGCGGCGATTTTCGTACAAAATACTGCAAAATCGATGCTTGAAGATATTTTTTTTCTGCGCTGCAAGAGAGCATACATTTAAATATTTGATATTAACTTCAGCTTGATAAGAAAGTTATCCTACAAGGATTCCATTCTTACCTTTTGATGTACGGAACCCTAAAACCGAACGTTTTCATTTTGTATATAGAATGTCACATTGCATTCACTATCAACTGAACTGTTCGAACTGTTGACGAACGCAAAAACGTCTCTTTAATGAACTAAAACTCGTAACCCTATTACCTACTTTATTTCTCATGTTCCATTTTTCATATAAATCTCGAAAAAAATATGAAATATGTTTTTTACTAAAACTTAAAGTACATTTCTCAATGACTGGTGTTATGGGATCGAGTTCATATTTGATGGCTAATTGGCAAGAAAATTTATATTTTCATTTCTTCGCTCTGGTGCTCGAGACAACGCACGGCGTTGAGTTCCACCTCTCGACACGCAATGCCTCCAGAATTCGCCGTAAAATAAAGAACTTAACACCTTACTGTATGTTGTTGACAAAGGGAACGTAGTTCCCTTAGAACAAAGGCTGACACCGACATAGAACCCTCGGGTAACACCTACAACAGGCACTTTATCTCCACTCAATCACTCACTCCTCCCTTCCTCTCAATATGTCTGCTATTGAACTGTAAGACCAAGTTTCTTGAAGGCGATCATTTATCCTTTATGCGCTAACGTTTTATATAAAGTTGCTTTGAGTGCTTTATTAAATTATAACTTTAGTAAGTTAAATCTGATCGTAAGTACAATGTTTGTAGGTTTAATTTTCCTCCCAATTAAACAAAACAGATTTGTGTTGTTCAAATGAGATAGTATGGAAAATAAGAGAAATATTCTGGATTCACTTTTCTTATATAAAAGTATTTAGAATAGAATAGAAGTACCTACATCTTATGGTCCCTAGTAGTTCTTGTAAGACATCAAGTCTTCTCAAAGCAAAGCGTGCCTGTGTAACCGGGTGCGGGTAAATGAAAATACAATCATTCACTCGAACTAAAGTTCGAATCCGCATCTTTCACGTGTTTATTCAATATATATATACATATATATATATATATATATATATATATATATATATATATATATATATATATATATATATATATATATATATATATATATATATATATACTATAGATAATTATATAATGTAATCTACTTTAAACATATTATTCCTTTACAGTGATTTGGGCCCAGCTGTTTGGTTGTCCACGATAATTAGCTTGGCATTAAATTTTATAGCACTCTAATATATTCGTATAGTATTAGAGGTCTAAATGGAAATTAGCCATTTTAAATTAATATAAGTGTTTTAACACTAGGTTCCCTCTGCCTGCCCTGCTGTGTGCGGTCTGTCTGTCTGTCTGTCTGTTTGTTTGTTCGTCAATCACGCAAAAACTACTGGACAGAAATTGATGAATTTTTGCATGGTATTAGCCTAGGGTCTTAAGGTACATTTTTTTTAGGTTTCATTCCGAATTTCATTATAGTTTTATTTAAAAAAAAATAAAAACTGAAAAATGTAAATTACTTAAAATACCGATAATACTGTATGAAGTTAATTTATGTTTAGCATGGTAATAGTTCAAAACCTAATGCAACTTATAGAATAGTTTTTATCATAGAGTACAAAGAAATTTTACCAGAAAAAATAACATAATTATATTTTTTTATAAAAAAAATCGACTTCTTTAATTTCAATCGGATTTCATACTCCGAACTTAACCAAACTTTCTCACCAAACTACCCTTTATGTGTACCCTTTCTAATAAAAAAAGAATCATTAAAATCGGTTGAGTTGATATTGAGATAATAGTCCATTTGTCGCGAACATACATAATGTAAATTTGAGATTTATATGATTTTTTCATAGATACCATTGTCGAAAATGAACTAAATTAAAATAGGACTACACGGGACGCACTAGCTTCCAAATAAAAAAAGAATCATCAAAATCGGTTCACACAGTCAAAAGATCTGAGATAACAAGGATAAAAAATAAAGTCGAATTGATGACCTCCTCTTTTAAGAAGTCGGTTAATAGAAATTTGGCATAATTAAATTACGATTATTGTATTTAACCACAATTTAAAAGAAGAAAGTAAATTGAGGCCGTTCGTGGCACAGGGGCACAAAGCACAAGGGTTCTATTCTCACTTGAGGAAATTAAATATTTACTTAAATTTATATTTCCATTTCATCGCTCTGGTGTCGAGGCAAAGTGCGGCGTTGAGTTTCACTACTCAGCACGCAATGTAGTGTCTTAACACTAGGTTTCCTCTGCCTACCCTGCTGCGTGCGGGATACAGCGTGAAGATGAAAAAAGAAGTACAATTAATAGTTGTTTAGTCTACCATAATTATTATTTTAAACGTCAACGTTGGTGACATTAACAAAAATAATAAAGTAGGTATATTTTTCGGGACTAGCTCAAATGGCGATATCTGCAATAAAAAGTACAGTAATACCCCGACTTACGCTACCCCGTTTTACGCGAATTCGGAGATACACGGTTCTTCATTTTGATTGCCGCGCATCGGCTCTCTTGCTCTGCACACTCAGTTTTCAGTTTGCGACAGGTTTAAACATGTTCCGCGTGAAATTGTTTTACGTGCGCAGTGCGTTTTACTTATAATCTCTAATTATAACGTCTAAAAGAACGAAAAATGAGTCATTTGAGCATAACAAGAAAAGAAAACACTGTCCTTGGAGTGAAAACTAAATATAATTAAAGATTGAAGTAAAAATGAAAATTTGTGAATTGGAAAAGAAGAAAAATTTAACTCGGCAGGCAACTTTGTTAGAATATATGAAGCCTTCCAGCTCAAAATAATTCAGGTTTAGGTTATTTTATTCATAACAATGTATTTTTTTTTTATTATCCTACACTTTATTAAACATTTTTCTTCTAAATTATGTTTTTTTTAAACTCTGGTCCTGATTAAAGAAACTTTATATGCCAAGTTGAACACCGACTTACGCGAATTCGACTTACACGGCAATCGCTCGGTCCCACCTACCGCGTAAGTCCGGGGTATTACTGTATATGTATTTGGAAAGTAAATTCTGATTGTGAGTTCATAGTTTATAAAACTTTATATTGTGTTTAGATGACGCGCTGATGGCAATACATTTTAATCATTGGCGTTATATCCATACCTATATTATAAATTCGAAAGTAACTCTGTCTGTCTGTCTGTCTGTCTGTGTCGCAATCAGGCCCAAACCGCTAATTCAATTGTGATAAAATACTCATATAGAGATACTTGAGGGTCTTCGGATGAACATAGGTTACTTTTTTTTCTCATATTTGTAATATTGTCAATTTATACTAATATATTAAAATACTTTTTAGTTTGACAGGCAATTTATTCTGCCATCTTAATAACAACCGACCGTTGCTAAGCAACGGTTTGCAAAGTTTGTTGTTATAAGAAAACGTCACCAAAAATGAAACTTGCTTAACGCATACATGGCGTGCGCTGCCTCAATCTTATGAGATACATAAAAACAATGTTTAACAAATATATTGTTCTTTAAATAATGTTTAAAAAGTCCGCGATGGTATATGTTTATCTCTGAAGGTTGAGCAAAAGTAGCCATTTTAATTAATTTACTTTATATTTATCGGGTTTTTGTTGTATGTATTTTCTATAATTTCATATTGATAATTTGATATTGATTGAAATTATAGTTTACTGTATAACATTCTAATAAATAATTAAGGAGATGTCACTGATTCGAAATTATTTTATTATATTTATTTACACTTTATTGTGCACAATTATTCCTTAGGAAATAAAAGATATAAAAAGAACAAAGATAGAACAATTGACACACAAAAGGTGGTCTTATCGCTAATCAGCGATTTCTACCAGACAACCTTTGGGTTAGGATATATGCGATAGAATAGAGTGGGTGGTAAAAATAAACTTACATATCATATTAAATCCTAATACATAAACATAATACATATTATATATTTGAAGAATATATAATATTATAATATACTAATATATATAATAATACAATTTATAATAGTGAGTTGTTATGTCATTTCAAGCTGAATCATCCTTTAAATAATAATTTTTAACTATTTTTTAAAATATTTTTAAAGATATTGAACGCCTAATATCAAGAGGTAGATCGTTCCACAACTTAGTTGCTTTTACAGCAAAGGAGTGCTCATAAGATCTAGAGGAGTGTCTCGGAATTCTAAGAGCAAGGTTCTCAGAGGATCTCAGTCTATTTGTGTGTGCTCCCAAAAATTCAAACATCTCTTTTAGATAAGGCGGAGATTGTTCGTTGTGTAACACACAGTACAGAAGAGAAAGTGTATGTAGATTCCGGCGACTGCGTATTGGAAGCCACTTGAGCTTAGTACGAAATTCAGATACATGGTCATATTTACGCAAGTTAAATATGAACCGAATAGCGAGATTCTGAAGTCGCTCAAGTTTATTTAGATAGTCCTCGGTTAAGTTGGGATAGCTTGCATCGGCATAATCGAGAATTGGGAGTAATAGAGTATTTGCTAACATAATTTTGGTTGGAATAGGCAACATAGATCGTAGACGTCGTAGAGAGCCTAACGCATGAAATATTTTCCGACTTATATTATTTACATGTACGGACCATGACATGTTCTGGTCTAAATGTACCCCAAGATTTTTAACTGACGTGCAATATGGTAAATACGTATCATTGTATATGTAGTGAATATTATCTTTTAACAAAATTAATTAATAATAATAATAATAATAATACATGTAAACTTCTATTTCATTCGATATTAATATTATATACTTACACTACATTCTATTTTCAAATTTACTTAAAACTAAATTGTTAATATTTATATTTAATATTCATCCGCACGCAGCGCATTCGCATGACAAACTTGTTTCGAGTTTTTTTGCTGTGCGTGACGTAGCCTGCTTGCTAGCTACGAGTAAAGAGTCGGCTACTATCGCTTGCGACGTTCACTTGTTTAAATATTGTACTCATTGCTTGTATTCAATTTTAAGCCTTATCTTCTTGCTAATACGTATCTGTTTCGCTTATCTGTTTCTTTTACTATTTCTTTAAATTTCTTTATTTCCTTCTGTGAGTGTGTAAAATTATTCTCTTGTGTATCTTCTTAAAGTGTAAATAAATTTGGACAATTATTCCACAAAATTTTGGAAATTTAATTTCACTCCATAATTAAAAATATAAAATATTATTAAATAGCGTATTTCACAAAAACCGCTATATTGGTGACACCGAAATTAGTGAACACTACATTAAATATCTACGTTTTCTGCTGGCAAGAAGATTAAAAACGGCAAGAGGCCATTTTGACGACCTTTGCAAGGTGACCTCTAGTACACGATGGAGGACGCGACTACATCCAACGTTTGTAGGATTGGCGTGCGTATTCCACCATTCTGGCCGGAAGAACCAGCCCTTTGGTTTTCACAAATTGAAGGTCAGTTTGCTTTATCTAATATAACAAGTGATGCTACAAAATTTTATTACGTTGCCGCTCAGTTGGACAATCAATTTGCTGTCGAGGTGAAGGATATAATAATTTCTCCTCCCGAGACGGATAAATACGTCACTCTTAAAACGCAGCTAATTAAAAGATTATCTGCGTCTCAAGAAAAGAAGGTGATGCAGTTGCTGAGGCATGAGCAGCTAGGTGATCGCAAACCATCGCAGTTTCTGCGATACATACAAGATCTTGCGGGTTTGTCTGTTCCCAAAGATTTTTTAAAAACATTATGGTCTAGTAGATTACCACAAAACATTCAAACTGTTATAGCTTCGCAGCCTGATCTACCTATAGAAAAATTAGCTGACCTGGCAGACAAGGTGCACGAAATAGCACCCTCATCACCACAAGTCGCAAGCACGTCTGCGATGGCCACACCCCCTGCACCCTCCATGTTGGAAGAAATGGCCAAGCAGATCCAACTCCTGACCAAGCAGGTATCTGAACTCTCGACCCAGGTACGTCACAATTCGATACCATTCAAGTTCAAAGAGCGTTCCCGGAGCCATTCCAGGCATCGTTGGAAGTTAACTTCCCACCAAAAATGTTGGTACCATTTTAAATTTGGTTCCAACGCAAAAAAATGTGTACAGCCATGTACTTACGGAGAGTCGGAAAACTCTCTGGGCAGCCGGAAGTAGCGGCCAACGTCTGCCCTTTACCTACAGGCCGTCTTTTTATTACCGACCGTATTACAAAAATGCTTTTCCTCATAGATACTGGTTCTGATCTCTGCGTTTTTCCACGGTTGGCTACCAAGGCGCCCTGTACTAAGACGAAGTATGAACTTATGGCAGCCAACGGTACAGTCATTCATACTTACGGTCCTACATTATTGCAGTTAGACCTAGGACTGCGACGTACTTTCACCTGGAAATTTACCATCGCTGATGTTTCGAAACCGATTATCGGCGTAGATTTTCTGATATTTTACAATCTTCTTGTAGATTGCAGATATCAGCGCCTCGTCGATGGAACTACTACTCTGTCAGTGCAAGCACTAAAAGAAAATATCTCCGATGACCTTGCGTCAGTCAAAGCCATCTCGGGAGAATCAAAATACCATCAGCTGCTTCATGAGTTCCCAGAGGTAACGAGACCATCAGGTACGTCTTCCCTTCCTAAGCATAATACTGTGCATTATATCAAAACCATACCCGGACCACCAGTTACCAGTAGACCTCGTCGTTTAGACCCAGTTAGACTGAAAGCGGCCAAAAAAGAGTTTGATGATATGCTCTCACAGGGAACTGCCCGCTCGTCTAACAGTTCGTGGTCTTCTGCTCTGCACTTAGTTAAGAAGAAGGACGACGGATGGAGACCATGTGGTGATTATAGAGCACTCAATGCTCGCACAGTACCTGACAGGTATCCTATTCGCCATATTCAAGATTTTTCCTACCAACTCTCTGGTTGTTCAGTATTTTCAACGATCGACTTGGTTAAGGCGTACAATCAGATACCGGTACACGTCGATGATATCCACAAAACAGCCATTACAACTCCTTTTGGACTTTTTGAGTTCCCGTACATGACCTTCGGACTGCGCAATGCAGCACAAACCTTTCAAAGGTTCATGGACGAAGTACTACGTGACTTTGATGAGTTTTGTTTTGGTTACTTAGACGACATTTTGGTATTTTCCAGTTCTGAAGAGCAACATCAGCGCCATATCAGACTACTCTTCACCAGGCTCAAGGAGTATGGTGTTTTGATAAACACATCCAAATGTGTCTTCGGGCAGCGACAGGTAAAATTTCTTGGTTACCTAGTGTCAGGTTCTGGGACTCAACCTTTAGAAACGAACGTAAAGAGCATACAGGAGTGCAGCGTGCCTAAAACTGCTAAGGAATTAAGACGTTTCCTTGGTATGTTTAACTTTTATCGTCGTTTTATTCCCGGCGCCGCAAACATTCAAGCACCATTAGACTCTGCGCTTTTAGGACCCAAGATGAAAGGAGCTAGGCCGATCACAATGACACCTGAGATGATGGAAGCTTTTGATAAATGTAAGACTTGTTTATCTCAAGCCACGTTATTGGCTCATCCAGATTCATCTGCAGAGCTAGCTATTGCCACTGATGCATCTGATGTCGGTATTGGAGCAGTACTTCAGCAACGTGTCAACAACGTATGGCAACCTCTTGGTTTCTTTTCTAAGAAATTAACATCTGCACAAAAGAAGTATAGTCCTTACGACCGAGAGCTTTTAGCTATTTATGAAGCCATTAAATATTTTCGACACATGGTTGAGGCTAGAAACTTCGTGATTCACACTGATCATAAACCTCTCACCTATGCATTCAACATTAATAGGGAGAAATGCTCACCGCGCCAATATCGGTACTTTGACTATATTTCACAGTTTACAACCATTATTCAATACTTACCAGGACGTTTGAACGTAGTGGCTGATACACTGTCACGACTGGAAGAGGTGAGCCGTTCTATTGATTACCAGGCTCTGGCATTTGCTCAAGATACTGATCCTGAACTGCTAGGTCTGCTTCAAAAAGGCTCATCGTTGAAACTGGTTAAGGTAGACTTGCCAGACTCTAACCAGAAGATCTACTGTGACGTATCAATGTCTTCTCCACGCCCGTTCATTACTGAGAAATTTCGCCGACAAGTTTTTGAAGCGTTACACAGCTTGAGCCATCCTGGTAGGACAGCTACAGTGCGGCTGGTAACACAAAGATTTGTATGGCCAGGGATTCGCAAGGACTGTAGAGAGTGGACACGAGAGTGTATACTTTGTCAAAAGAGCAAAGTTCACCGTCATACCCTTGCTCCCTTATCCTCAATTCCAACTCCTACGTCGAGGTTTGCACACATCCACCTCGACATCGTCGGACCTTTAACTATTTCGTCTGATTTCAGGTATTGCCTTACAGTCATCGATCGTTTCACACGATGGCCTGAGGCATACCCACTCAAAGACATCACAGCTGATTCCTGTGCTGCCGCCCTTCTCTCTGGTTGGATAGCAAGATTTGGTTGCCCTCTTCGAATAACAACCGATAGGGGACGTCAATTCGAGTCGCATCTCTTCAAGGCACTATCAGCCATGATTGGTGCACATCATTTTAGAACCACTTCATATCACCCAGCTTCCAACGGCTTGATCGAGAGACTCCATCGGCAGCTAAAAGCAGCTATCATGTGCCATCCCTCTTCAACCTGGACGGAAGCACTTCCGTTAGTGCTGCTGGGCATCCGTAGCGCCTGGAAGGACGACATTCAGGCTTCAGCAGCTGAGCTGGTCTACGGGGAGCCCCTTCGTCTTCCAGGGCAATTTCTCGCACCCTCTGAAGATTACAAGACAGGTGATATCACAAATCTGGTTACTCGTCTTCGTGCTGGTATGGCACGACTCTCGCCGAAGCCCACGTCATGGCATAGGACAGGTCCTTTTCATATGCCGGCCGACCTTGCAGACTCGACACATGTTTTTTTACGGCAGGACCACGTCCGCAAACCACTGGAACCACCATATGCAGGCCCGTACAAGGTTCTTAAAAGGACGCCTAAATATTTTCAGATAAACATATGTGGTAAGCCTAACAACGTGAGTGTGGACAGGCTCAAGCCCGCATATGTTACGCGAGAGGCCGTTCCTGTATCAAACAGACCAGTTACTGCATCAAAGGCAATCTCTCAGTCTGATGTGGAGCAGAAACTTGAAAAGCGGACACGAAGCGGAAGAAGAGTTAGATTTCCAGACTACTATCGCCCTTAACCAGGTCTCTGGGGGGGAGTACTGTAGTGAATATTATCTTTTAACAAAATTAATTAATAATAATAATAATAATAATACATGTAAACTTCTATTTCATTCGATATTAATATTATATACTTACACTACATTCTATTTTCAAATTTACTTAAAACTAAATTGTTAATATTTATATTTAATATTCATCCGCACGCAGCGCATTCGCATGACAAACTTGTTTCGAGTTTTTTTGCTGTGCGTGACGTAGCCTGCTTGCTAGCTACGAGTAAAGAGTCGGCTACTATCGCTTGCGACGTTCACTTGTTTAAATATTGTACTCATTGCTTGTATTCAATTTTAAGCCTTATCTTCTTGCTAATACGTATCTGTTTCGCTTATCTGTTTCTTTTACTATTTCTTTAAATTTCTTTATTTCCTTCTGTGAGTGTGTAAAATTATTCTCTTGTGTATCTTCTTAAAGTGTAAATAAATTTGGACAATTATTCCACAAAATTTTGGAAATTTAATTTCACTCCATAATTAAAAATATAAAATATTATTAAATAGCGTATTTCACAAAAACCGCTATATATACAATAGGTGGTAAATGTGTGTAATCAACCCTGGAAACCATACCTGGGCTCCCAATTATTATAGCCTGAGATTTTACAGGGTTAACCTTCAGCCCAAACCAATTACTCCAGTTTGATACAGCGAGGAGATTATTATTAATGCTTTGGATGGAATTTACTAAATTTTCCGGGGTTGAGTGGGTGTAAATTTGAACATCGTCTGCATACATGTGATAGGGACACGAAAAGTGCTTAGTGATAGAATTTATAAAAATTGAGAAAAGCAAAGGAGATAAAACACCGCCTTGAGGTACCCCAGCCTGAACAACACACCACGAAGAGACGTTTTCCTCAATTCGTATGCGCTGTCTACGGCCATTAAGATAACTTCGAAACCAGTCCACCACAGACGGAGATATGTTAATAGAACTTAACAAACTCAACAATACCTCATAATCTACGTTGCTAAAAGCGTTGCTAAAGTCAAGGAGTACAAGAATTGTGAGTTGTTTATTATCCATAGCTCTTCGAATGTCATCTGTGACTTTTATTAGCGCAGTTGTAGTACTATGACCAGAGCGAAAGCCTGATTGGAAAGGACTTAAAATGGAGTGATTGTTAAGGAAGGTAATAAGTTGTTTATGTATAAGCTTTTCAAGGACTTTTGAAAGGAACGGTTAAATAGAAATAGGGCGGAAATCAGCTAGGCGTTGAGGATTGGGCTTTTTTGGGAAAGGAATAATTTGTGCATCCTTCCATGCTTCCGGAAATTTGCCAACAGTGATAGAAAAATTGAGGATGTGGGTCAGGATAGGAGTTACAACATCAAGGATAGGCATGATCATTTTGCGACTAATGCAGTCAGTGCCGACAGCATTCGAAGAGATAGACAATATGTTCCTTTTAACATCACGTTCCGTGAAAGGACTAAAAGAGAATGGTGGAAACTCGTGAGTTGGTAAAGACGAGAGAGCGCTTATTAGCTCTTCTTTCTTGACGCTATCAAGAGCATCAGAAGATGAGAAATGCTTGTTGAGAAGCTCAATATCGATATTAAAAGAATTATTATTAGATGAACATCTACCAACTCCGAGAGATTCAAGAAATTTCCAGGTTTTAGAGGAATTCCCATTTTCAATTGATTTGTAGATATGACGGCGGTTAGCATCCCTACAAGATGTATTACAGCGATTTCGAGCCTTATTGTATTTAATATGATTGGCGTCAGTTTGGTGTGTTTTAAATTTGTATTTTGCTTTATTCTTCTTGTCGATCAATAGCTTTATATCATCATTTAGCCAAGGCGCTGGTAGATGCTTTAGTTTAACAAGCTTAATAGGAGCATGAATGTCGTATAATTTTATTAACATGTCATTAAAAACATCTACTTTGCAATCGATTGACTTAGCATCAGCGACAGGGGACCAGTCAATCAAACACGCGTCATCCAGCAAACGACTAGTGTCCATTCCACCAAAGTTACGCTGCAGAAGAATTCTCGATTTATATTTAGGAGGACGAATTTTATACGAAAGGTAAAGCAGGTCGTGATAAGAAAATATATCGGCAGCGTACTGGCCATGCTTTGAGACAAAATCGGGAGAAGAGACCATAATAAGATCCAGAAGAGAAGGGTTACAGCCAGGAAAATTGTGAGTAGCTGTTAAAGGTAGGATATGCATGTTACAAGAATTTGTAACATTTAACAGTTTGCGGCTACGATGGTCGTCTTTTAGTAGGCAAGTATTAAAATCACCCATAATAATAGAGTGATCGTAATTAGGAACCAGGTTTTCTAAAATATTTTCAAAGTTGGGAAAAAAATTAAGTAAAGGAGAAGGACTGTAGAAAACCCCCAACAGGATTTTGGTATGGGATACAACAACCTCGATAAGCAAATGCTCCGCAGTGTCTGCTAAAGGTGGTTGAGATGACGAACTAATTATTGTGTAAGGAATATAGGACCGTAAATAGATCGCGACACCACCACCACCCTTACCAATACGGTCATTGCGTATCAAATGGTACCCTGGAAGGGAATAGGATGCGTTGGGTAAACAAGGTTTAAGCCAAGTTTCCGATACTAGGATAGCATGAATGTTTCGGGATTCAAATGACACAAGCATATCAGAATAATGAGCCGGAATACTTTGTGCATTAATATGAAGAATATTAAAATTTTTCAGAGAGTCTGAGAAACAAGAATCAATGTTGGCGTTGAGCGTAGGAATAAATGTACTGTGGTAACTATCGCTACTTGATGATTCAACCGATGATAAAGATAAATAACAATCACTATTGTCAGACATCTTGACAACTTATAGCGTAATATATAAATAAATACAATAAAAATATTAACTATATTAATTATATCAAATATTCGTACTTAATTAAAATATATACAGATAAATACAAGTAAAACAGTTTTATAAAATAATAATAATAATAATAATAATACGAAATAAAATTACTTAACCTAACCTGCCAGCCATTCTGAAAGAAGGAGTTATTACAATTAACAACTATACTTAAAAATAAATAAAATAATATAACTGAAATCAATTACAAAGATAAGCAAAAAATTAATTGACATACTGTCTTTACACATAGCTATAAAAATTTCTAAACGCAACTTACATTTATTATATCAATATAATAAATATCTGACAGCTGTCATTTGTCAGTACTAGAATCGTACCAGAAGCAATTTGTTTACCTCTTTATATAAAAAAAAAAAAAAAACTAAAAATATTGATTACAGTACTGTAGTAAACTAAAACACAAAAAAAAAAAAAAAACTAAATTACATTTCACAAAGTACACACTAAAACAAAACTTTGATTAAACAAATTGTCTACCAACAATAACCTATAGTGAGGTGACAATACAAAAAATACTTAAAAATTGTAAATAAAGAAGATAAAATAAGCTCACTAGAGAGATATGCAGGACTAAATCATGAGGATATACAATAAACATGAAGCTACTTATTTCTTTATAATTCTTTTGGTTCTTGGATTCAAAATTTTAGTTGTTTTGGCATCCCTTGCCTCAGTGGATATGGTGGAGATTACTGAAGGAGCAGAAACAGGGTTAGGAATCAAATCCAGTTCAGCTGTAGTTACAACCCGGTGTCTTGAACCATCAGAACCTAGCACTATAATAACACCATCCCGAGTCCAGCACTTAGACACACCAAAACGTTGACGCGCTGCTAAAAATGTTTTGTGGCGGCATTTTGTTAGAAACTCTGAAATTGTCACTCCAGTGCCTTTCAAGTCTGTCTTAGCCAACCAAACTTTATTTCGCAAAGAGAAGTCCTTAAATTTGGCTGCAATTGCACGAGGTCTATCAGAACCAGTACGACCAAGCCGGTGACAACGACTAAATGACTCTGGGCCAATCTCGGGGATGTTTAAGTGGTCAGCTAGTAGTTTTGAGACACAGGCCGCTGCATCTCCCTTATCAGTCTCTGGGACACCGTGCAACAAGATCATCTTCTTCCTTGAACGCATTTCCATCTCATCATATTGTCTTGACAGCAATTCAACTTGCTTCTGTAGATTTTCTAGGACAGTCATAACAAATGAACGGAATGCACTGAACTGTGTGTTAATATTTGATGAAGGACTTGTGGCTGGAATAGAACCCTTGAGTTCCTTTTGAAATTCATTCATCCTAGTATGGAAGTGAACAGATAACTCATTTAGCGTGTCTTTGATGGACTCCATTGTGTATGTAAAAAACGCACTTCACTTTTAGTGATTCCAGGATATAATAAGTGTTAAAGTTGTGAAAAAACAATAGCTGGTAGGTTATATACAATCAGTGACACATATTTCTTTTAATTTCACAATTATTTATATTTTTAAAAGTAAAATTAAAGATAGAGCACAAAACAACGACTTGCTTATTTTACTCCTACCCACCAAAATTACCGACGCGAACGGGCAAATGACTTTGACGGTTTTGTAAATTTTCATACATTTTCGAACTACTGTTAATTTTTATGTAATTATTTGCTGTTTATAATTAATTTATAAACAGCAAATAATTAATTTGAGGCCGGTCGTGGTGCAGCGGCACGAGGTGTGACTGCAAAACCGACCGGTTGTGGGTTCGATCCCCACTCGAAGAGATGAAATATTTACTTAAATTTATATTTCCATTTCTTCGCTCTGGTGTCGAGGTTAAGCGCGGCGTTGAGTTCTGCCACTCAACACGCAATGCCTCCAGAATTCGACAGAAAGTGGGGAACGGAGTGTCTTAACACTAGGTTCCCTCTGCCTACCCTGCTGTGTGCGGGATACAGCGTGAAGCAATTTTTTTTTTTTATAATTAATTTATACTTTTCTTTGGTTCTTCGCTTATTCGAGTATTAGATTAGTTAGATTTTCATAACATTCTTGGTGTAGTGTAAGTTGCGGCCCTGCGCGTCATCGGCATAATATTATTTAAGTATTTATTATTTAAGGAAAGAATTGTTGGTTATTTCATCTCGGTTGGATGGTTATCTATACCGTTGTTATACACTTAAAAATTGTAGTTTTAGTTTTATGAGATTTTATTTGATATTGCTCGCAAAACTTATCATATTTAATGTAGAAAGGACTGTAGTTATTTCATATAGTATCTATGTACGCGCGCAAGGAAAACGTGTAAAAAGATTTTTCACGGGTAAATCAGTAAAATCGATCACTGAAAGTCCAATAAAAATCAGGTCAGTTGCTCTGGACATTAGCTCGGGGAAATAGAAAGACAGACAGAGACAAAAAATATAATATTTTTTGTAAATAACCACATGCACTTGCAAAAACATAGCACAACACATTCAATTTTAATTCTTTTAAATATTTATTTTACTTTGATGATATTAATAATGTAGCTGGTTTTGTTTAGTTTTTATTTTATTCATATTTTAATATGATTACGTTTACTTATATTTTTTTTCATTTAAATTAGATACATATTTTCAAAATCAATTTCATAAATATAGCATTCGTATAGTTCAAGCGGGCGAAGCCGCGTCCGGGTCCGCTAGTATATATATATATATATATATATATATATATATATATATATATATATATATATATATAAAGTTGCATTCATTTACAGTAGATATATTTCTCAAGACTTTATATAAAAAAAATACATTAAATAATCATGTTAAGGAAGTATCAAATATATTAATGTCATCTGTTAAAATAACGTGAAGCTGACTAAACTTAATGCTATATTCAAAACAAATGAATTGTATGTAAATTTATTAATACGTTTCAAGTATGAAAAAAAAAATGCAATATAATTGCGTTTCTTCTCCTATTTTTCCAATATTTTATATTTCTATTATTTATATCAATATATCAGGGACGTAAATGCGGGAACAGAGCCATGCCATCTTAGTACAAAGTAACCTCTAAAAAAGTGTATTTACGTGTTATAGTTAAAGAATAAAAAGAATGTGTGATTCCTCTATAGAATATATTATTCTACATTATATCATAACAACAGGTTTAAACAGTGCATATGAAGGTATCCTCCTGTAGTATAACTATTTTCAATTACTATCAACACTAGAATGTCAATACTATTTGGTATTATAGTGTAATTTTGAACATTTTGAATATTTTCCCGTCGTTATGATGAAAAACATAGACTATTTTTAATTTGAAAAAATAATTTATTAAAAATAAGAATATTGGTAGTTTTTCAAAAGGTATAAGAATTAAAAATTGCCTAAAATATGCTTCCTTCGCAAGTGTTGTAATAACTACTGGTATTAATTAACTAAAAAATACTATAAATAAAACCACAGTTTTAACTACTCTATAAAAAACCCAATAATAAAAGAATTATGTTTTCAAACAAAATAAATAATAAAATTATCGTTGTAAAATAAAATATAATATGCCGAGAACGACGCACACACACATAAACCAATCAAAGGGAAACCGCCGCATACGCCTCATTCCGAAATCGAGTCGTAGGTATTGGCGGCAAAGTTCAAAGTTCTAAAGATTTTAGTAGTATTTTTGTAGTAGTATGTGTTTACGTTATTGGTATCTATGCGTAACCGCGTCACACGAAATATAGATATGAATAAACATCGTGAAATGAACAAAAAAACCTACGTCTTCACTGTTGATGTATATTGCTTAATTTCTTTAAAATATTTTACCCTATATGCTGTTTCCGTAAAAGGAGCGCTGACGCTTCTCATTTCTTCTTTGTTAAAGGCCGTCGCTGCACTGGCACAAAGTTGTGGCTGTAACGCGACTGGTGTGGGTCCAATCCCCACTTGGAGCATTGAATTATAATTTAATAATATTTTCATTTCGTTTAATAATATTTTCAGTTCGCACATCAGTCACACATTATACGCAATATCTTTACACTAAGTTGCCCTGCTAAAGGCGGGATAAAGCGTGTATCTGGTTTTAACTTTGTGCGAATCAATTAAAATAAAGTCCAGTCCAGTTGAGGCCAGTCGTAGAGCAGCGGCACGAAGTGTGACGGTGAAACTGACTGTTTGTGGGTGATGAAATATTTACTTAAATTTATATTTCCATTTCGTCGCACTGGTGTCGAGGTTAAGCACGGCGTTGAGTTCTGCCACTCAACACGCAGTGCCTCCAGAATTCGGCAGAAAGTGGAGAATGGAGTGTCTTAACACTAGGTTCCCTTTGCGTAACCTGCTGTGTGCGGGATACAGCGTGAAGCTGATTAAAATAAAACTAATACTCAATATTTAAGGGCAGTTTGCCAAAATACAAACAAAAAAAGTATTTAAATCGGTTAAGCAGTTTCCGAGATTATCGTGAAGAAACGCACAGACAAACAGACCAACTGACCAAGTTTTATTACATTGTTAATTGTAATATCTTCTATGTACAGACACTGATGAGTTAGGATTTTATTGTACCTAAGTATCGATAAGTTATATTTTTATTTCAAACATTCAATTAAAGATTCTTATAGGAGATACAAAAATGCGACCTAAAGTTTTAATAACTTTCTCATAACAAAATCTTCATTGCGTTGCAAACATACATAATAGGTATATCAAAACACGAACATATTTCATTGTGTTAAGTAAATAATTCTGTGGTATAAGCGGGCGAAGTCGCGAACGGGTCGCTAGTTAAATTAATATAAGTGAAAAATTGAGCTTTTAATAGTTTATTGTATAAATATAACGCTTTAAGAAAGTAATGCTACTAATTTAAATAGTAAAATGGCTGTATCCCGCATTTAGTAAGGCAGACTGAGGGAACCTTATATTAAGATACTAAATTCCCATTCTTTATTTCCACACTCCGGATTTTCAAGGTATGGGGTGTTGAGTGGCGGAACTTAATGCCACGCTCTGCCTTGCTTCCGGAGCCAAGAAATGAAAATATTAAATATTTAATGAACGTGTAGTATGTAGCAGTACGCAGGTGTAGACGGGTTACCTGCGACTACTGTTCTCAACGCTCAAAGTTCTCAAAGCTGTAAAGAAATAAGCTCTAATCAATTTTCGTTGTAAGTTTCCAAATTTTTTAAAACCATTACCAGTATCATTTATTAAGTAATAAAAAGTTTCGTGGAAGAGGTTTACTTTGTACAAACAAAATACCCACGGCAAGCACTTTAGAGTGTCCCTCGAAACTTTTACGATTGCATCGACCAGACTTATTTAGAAATACATATAAAAACACTTTTGCGATTCTCCATTCTTATAACTAAATTGTTATAACAGTCCATGTTTCTGTAACAGAGCGAAATTGGATGTCCTATTAAAAAATATATATATATTTTAGTTCAGAAAATGTTTTTTTCAACAAAAAGTGTTTTTCTTTTCGAATTCGATTCCCACTCAAGGATATAAAATATTTAATATTTACATTCAATCTGGCGTCGAGCCAAGAGAGGCGTTGAGTTTCGCCACTCGTTACGTAATGTCTCCAGAATCTAGCGGAAAATGGAGAACAGTGTCATCACTAGGTTCCCTCTGCATACTCTGATGTGTGCGTGACACAGTGTGAAGATAAAAAAATACTTGTTTCATTGACAGACAATATAAATAAAAAGAATAGCGAAAAGGCAAACGCTATTTGTATTCATTCAGCGTCTGGAAGGAGGTGAGCGAGAGTGAGAAGCGGTAAGATTCATGACCCAACAAATAACCCGAAAGCGGAACTTTGGAACAACCGAAACGGGTGCTATTAAAAATTACGAACTTTTCTTCGAGGATCTAAGTTTAAGCCATCCTAATATAAAATGGATCGAAAAATCTTAGGTTACTCTTAGGAACACACTTACATTGGATCTCGGTTTTTTCTAAATCAGTGAAAAGATTTGAAGACAGTTAATATTTGAAATATATTTTTCAGATTTGTTTATTTGATAGTCTGTTTCATATTAAAAAATGGTAACGTTAAAATTTAGAATTTTATTAATATCTAACAGGGCTATACGTATGTATATCATTTATGAATCTCAGAACGATATCTCAGATCTATCTCAGCGTTGAGAGCTCTTAATAAATAATAAACCTTAATAAACTTAGTCCTTGTAAATACAATTAGTATGAAAATTTGTGATATGCCTGTAAATTATGTACAAAACGGTAATACGATCTTTTTTCTTTACCGTCTTGTATTTTTTTCTATAATATAATGTACTACCTAATTATTTCTTGTACATTGTATTATAGATAATCTATTGTGTCGTACTAGATTATGAGATTTTTATTTTATTGTTAGTCACATCACAACATACATACAATTATAAGTTTTGTCCACACACACATTTTAGGCATGTGATTTCTTATAGTTTGTAATATTATAAGACGCACCTGCTTGAGAGCAGGTCACTATAAGATAAGAAGATTTTTTTCCCGCATAGTGAAGTAGGATTTAGGAACCTAATTAGCTCACTCTCAATTTTCTGTTCAATTTTTGAGACATCGCTCAACACCGCTTTATCTTCCAGAAGTAGGAAATGAAAATAATTTGAAATAATATCACTAATCAGACGGGATCGGATACATACAAATATTTACAAGTAGTGTGTCAACCAGTATAGTCATATATTCTGGAAAATATATTTATTAACTAATTAATATAGCTGGCATACTATGTTGAAAAATAAATAAATATTCTATAGTCATTTATATATTATAGTTTTTTTTAATACAAAAAAAATTCAAGCGTTTTTCAAAGTTCTCCAGTTTTAACTTGTGTAGCAAAGTTGGAGTACCATTCAGTTTTTTATAAATTTCAACAATAGAAAAGACACAAAGGACACAAAATATATCGTAAGAAGCCAAATAAGTTTTAAAAGGCCAGTGCGTTACAGGGGTACAAGCGTGTGCTTGTAAACGCGAGTGGTTGTGGGTTCGAAGAAATTAAATATTTATTTAAATTTATATTTTTATTTCTTTGCTCTGATGTCGAGGCAAACACGACGTTGAGTTCCGCCACTTAGCATGAACACTTAACAATGCCTCCAGAATTCGTCGGAAAATGGAGAACGGAGTGTCTTAACACTAGGTTCCTTCTGCCTGTTGTGTGCGGGATACAGCGTGAGGCTGATGTTTTTAAGTAACTTTCATGTAAATATATCTAAATTTCGTAATAAAAATAGGCTTAAGAATGCATTAATGTTAACAAATTGTCCGGAAGGGTTAGTCGAAAGCGGTGTTTCGCGTTTTGCATGGTATTATCTTGTTTTTGTTATAAGAAGGCGTGACGGATACCTTTAGGCGTACATCCTGTCCGTCACTTAGTTACAAAAACCCCGCCAGTACTTATATATACATTTTTTTAGCATTACGTAACACTAGTTTCCAAGGTGCCTTCTGCCTACCCGCACATAGCAGCATAGGCAGATGACACCTTAGCAAATAGACTTAAGTCACTCCGTTCCCATATATCCGTCCGTTCCCGTATAAGCGCGACAGGTTGTGGGTTCGATATATATATCTGCTACTAACCTACCAAAGCAAATATAAATAAATCTTTTTTTAGCTCCACGGTGTATGGTAGGCAGAGGGAACTTAGTGTTAAGACACTTCGTTCTCCTTTTGCCGCCGAAGATGGAGGCATTACGTGTTGAGTTAAATCTATTTATATTTAAATTTATCATTAACTTAATACTGAAACATCTTCCATAAATATCCAAAGCCAAATATAAACATAATAATGTATGTCTACATACATACATTAGACTACATATCAATAAGGTTATTCAACAAAAGTATATTTAAACGAGAGTGGATCATCGTCACATACGAGGGCGCTCTCAGTGGGAATATTAAGCCGCCGGTTATCTACAAGCATTTGTTAATCAACAACTCTGGGACCGGTGTGGGCCTTAATGAAGCCCTTATTGGGATTAGCGTATTGATGTTTCAATTGTTGGTGTATTCTGTTTTGTGTGTTGATGTATTATTTTTTGATTATTAATTAATTGTTGCTTTAATTTATAATATTCTTTATCGCATTAAAATACATTACAAAAATATACACATTAAAAAACATTTAGCTTACTAAGGTGGATCTCTAACAGCCAACCAATGGAAGTGGATGAGTGACAATCAGCGGCATTTATATATGTAGATGTTGAATATTTTTTAAAGCAACATTTTGAACAAAAAAAAATCATGGTAAATGAAATGATTTGTAGACGTGTACCTACCTAAAGACTTTTTCTATTTTATCATTTTAATTTAAAGAAATTAGAGTTTAAAAGCTCGTCTAAAATTTAATAAAAAATCGGAGACATTAAGCGGAAAAAATCTGTTCAGTTTCCATACAGCGTTCAACATTATATCCAGCTTCGTTCATTCGTTATGAGTCATTGAATCATCTAAAATTTATTCCACAGCTTTACGTGTTATCTGTACCTATGATTAAATTGTAACACATTTCTATCTGTACATGCAATATATTTAAATTAAAATTCAAAACATTCTTTATTAAAATAGACTTTAAGAAGCACTTTAGAATCGAACCCCTGGCTCGGAACAGAAGATTTCTCCTGAGTAGCCGGCAGGAAGCTCAACAGTTGCTGTTTTCAATATTGAGGTAACAAATTTAATTTCCTAATACAATAATATAATATAATGGTAGCTCTCATGCAAAAAATTCAAATGATCTTGATTAAAAACATTTTTTATCCTTTAAATATTCTTAAATAGTATAATAAGCTTGTAATATTTAATTTAATATCTATTTAATATATGTGAGAAATAATATTTATTATTGGAAATATTTATGAATATCATCCATCCATCCATCCATTAATGCTCGCCACTCCGCCCGTTCCTGCGCCCTCTGAATCCAGCGGACTCCCGCTATATAATAAATAAATAATAGAACTCAAAACAATGATTTTTAAAAATTTTATCTGTTTGTCTGTTTGTCTGTGCTTTTGTGCACGCTAATCTCAGAAACGGCTTAACCAATTTAAATGCAGTTTTATGTTTGTATTTTGACCAACTTCCCTTAACATTTACTCAGTTTAATTTAAATCGCTTTATAAATAAAAAAAAGTTATGCCAGTATTAATTATTGTATGCGACAATATTACTACAAAATATTTGTTTTATTGAATTGATTGAAATAATGTAATAAATAAATAAATTTTAAATTATTGAATGTCTATAAAAATTTATTACATAGCGAGTGTAATTAAATAGTTTTTTTTAGTACTTGCGTACAAAGCCACTAGCGGGTCGATAGGTTCGCATCACCAGGGGGAAGCTTAAGTAACCTAATGTTAGACATCCTTGTAGAACTACACTTTGCGTTTATTTTAAAGGTAAAAACAATATTAAATAAAGAATGACCGAAACGAAAAACAACACTCCGTTTTCCATTCTCCATTTTTCGTCGAACTCTGGTTCCGAATTCAGCTGCAGTGCTTATTGAATGGCGGAACTCAACGCTCTTTTTGCTTCGACGCCAGAGTTTACTGTAAAACGCTTTTGCTCTTACGCCATGGAACCGGCCTCAAGTGTTAATTCTAATTATGATAAAATTATTTCATAATCATACAAAATATAAGAAAATATATATTTTTTTATTATAATACACACAGCTAGCTTATATCCATAATTATAACAAGTACAATCAATCTTCGACAAATTTATCAAGAGTCTAGTCTAATAAATCAAATTACAGTATTAGAAGTAAGATAACCTAAGCTTAGATTTTAACTAGGACTAAACCAACAACCAATTCTGTCAAATCAAACCCACGCAACCTAACTCCGTGTATTTAAACTTCTTATGTCTATTTATACATTGTCCTAAGTAATCACACGCTACATTTAATTCTGATGGAGTATTGAGAGCCTGTTCAATTGTTGTTAATATTGAATATAACACTCGAATATTACTATTGGCGTTGATTAATTGCTTTGTGTGTTTGTCTCTCACAATGGACTTAACTACTCTACTATTATTAATATGTTATATTATAGGTATATTAGATGTCATATATGATTCGATGTTTATTTGTAAATATTTAGCTAATTCCTATTAAGTAGATACCCAATGATGTAATTTCACTGCTCCAAATTAATTTCTATATTAATAGCATATTGTTCGTTTGTTTGACTTGTCGTTATTACAATACTAAACTCAATAATAATTTGAACACTAATGGAGCTAATTGATTTTTATTGAAGAAGTGCAAAAAAAAATCTATAAAGTTATAACATTAAGTGTTTGCCAGTGAGGCCAGTGGCTCATGTGTGTGACGGTAAACGTAACAGGTTGTGGATTCTATACTCGAGAATATGAAATATTTATTATTTTGATTTCTTTGTTCTAGTCAATAGGAAACGTCTTCAAAACATTTAAGGAACGGATTGTATTTCCATAGGTCCCCAAGTTCCCTATGCCTTCCCTGCAATCTGTGGGAAACTGCTTTAAGCTAAAACAATATATTAGAAGCTAAACGTTATTTACCAAATATTTTAATTGACCCTGTTTATAAATAGCCACAGATAGAATCATTAATTTATTCATCATTTTCTACATCACTTTCAAAAAGTCACTCAACATATACATAAGTGCTTAGTTTCATAGCGCTTGTGTAGTGTAAGACGGCTTTGAGTTGCACCACTCTTCACGAAATGCCTCAGAATACAGCGGAAAGGTGGGAAAAGAATTGTATTAATGGGAATAGAGTGTCTCAACACTAGGCTCTCAAGTTAGTCTCGACGACAGAGCTCAATATATCATTTCTAATATCTAATCGCGGGCAATCATTAATCGATACAAGCGACGTTAATAGCAGCTTTAGATAAGCCGTTAACATGTTAATTAACGTAATTTGTACGAGCTAATAAACGCGACAGCTTCCTGCGTGTTCATCAAAACCATTATTAATGATGAGGACGGGGACTTGCATCAGTGATTCTAAGATTTATGATGTTGTATTCAAATGACGTGTGCGGAATGATAGATTTGTACATATGATGATATTATGAACAAACATATTAACAAAGTATAAGGAATATAAAATTTAAACATATTCAAGAAATATTTCTTATATTGTTATATTTATTTTTTAGCATCACGCCGTATCCCGCTCATAGTAATATTTAAAAAAAAATAAAAAATTAAATCAGCTTCACGCTGTATCCCGCACACAGCAGGGTAGACAGAAGGAACCTAGTGTTAAGACACTCCGTTGTCCACTTTCCGCCGAATTCTGGAGGCATTGCGTGTTGAGTGGCAGAACTCAACGCCGCACTTAACCTCGACATCAGAGCGAAGAAATGGACGTATAAATTTAAGTAAATATTTCATTTCCTCGAGTGGGGATCAAATCCACAACGAGCCAATCGCTACTCAACATGCAATGCTTTAAAAAACTCATTGGAAAATGGGGAATACAGTGCACTTCTGGTTCCCTCTTAGATACAGTGTAAAGCAAATAAAAAAAACATTTCCTCGTCTAGTACCAAGGCAAAGCGCGGCGTCGAGTACCGCTATACACAATTACACAAAAAAAATACAGAAAATGAGGAGTGTTGTAACACTAAGTTTCTTCTACAGAGTGTCTCAAAAGAAATTATATATTTGATCAGCTTGCTGCGTGAACGCAACGCATTACAGGGGCGCGGGGGGTATGTCATTCAATAGCCTGGCTCTTGGGAATTTAGTCGCTATGGAGCGTTTCTCGGGAGCGGACCGCGCGTTGTGCGTGCGTGAATTTTACAAAAACTGTAATTCTGCGACTATAGCGCGACGAAATTTTTGCAACATTCGTGATTTTCGTCAATTAAATGATGCGCCAAGCATACCTCTCATTCGGAATTGGGTAAAGAAGTTTGAAGAGACTGGCTCAACTTTAGATAAACCAAAATCTGGACGGCCAAGGTTATCGAGGACAGAAGAAAACGTAGAACGTGTCAATCAGTCTGTTTGTGTTGATCCTGACCTCTCAATTCGGAAGCGTGCACGTGCTTTGAACGTGCATAGATCATCGCTTCAACGCATTTTGCGCAAAGATCTAAAGCTGCATCCCTATAAAATTCAATTGGTGCAGGAGTTGAAGTCCCAGGATCCTATTCAAAGACTAGAATTCGTAAACGAGATAACTGAGAGATTACAAACGTTCACCAACATCATATTCTCTGATGAAGCTCATTTTCATCTGAATGGGCACGTTAACAGGCAAAACTGTCGCTATTGGAGTACAATTAATCCGAAACGCAAGCATCAGAGACCTCTTCATTCGCCTAAAGTAACCGTATGGGCTGCAATGTCATCGCGAGGAATAATCGGCCCATACTTTTTTGAAGACGCGGGGGGGGCGTGCACTTACAGTTAACTCAGAACGTTATGTGAAGTTGTTAGATGATTTTTTGTTGCCTACACTGCAGAATTCTCTTGGTTATAGTCAAAGGACATGGTTCCAGCAGGATGGAGCGACGTCACACACGTCTAATGTGTCTCTATCACGAGTTCGTGAGATTTTTCCAGGAAAATTAATCTCCAGAAAAGGGGACATAAATTGGCCTCCACGCAGTCCTGATTTGACTCCGATGGACTTTTTCCTGTGGGATTTCCTTAAATCTAAAGTGTACGTCAACAAACCAACTTCTCTGGCGCAATTAAAACAAAATATTCGCCACGAAATGGAAGCCATCACTGAGCGTACTTGCCAAGCCGTCATAAGAAATTTTAGCGTTAGGTTGAATGAGTGCCGTAAACGCGAGGGTAAACATTTGGATGACATTATTTTTAAAAAATAAATTCCCAAAGTCTGTATTTTAGAAATAAATAATCATTTTACTAATAAACTACTTAGTTTTTGTTTTATGATATTTATAAATATAAAATTTCTTTTGAGACACCTAGTACCTAGCCTGCTATATGCGGAATTTAAACGTGATGTTGAAAAGCTCATTCGTTCCTTTCGTAAACAACAATGATTTACAAGAAACAATGATCTCGTCATTCGCTGTAGGTACGTGTTTCAGTACCGGCGGCGGTAATTAGCGGTGTGGAACAATAGATGGGGATTCATTTAAACTTTATCTTGGTTCAGTCTTACGTTTTATTATAATATCTAGGTCTTATCGTTAAATACTGAATTATATAAGCTTAAGATTTGTTTTAATTAATGAAGGATTGCGGACAAAAGACAAGAAATGTTTTTACTAGCTGTCCGCTGTATGCCCCATGTGGCAGGGTTTGAAGAGGGAGGCTAGTGTTAAGTCTCTCTGCTTTCTCCTTTCCGCTGAATTCCGTAGGCAGTGTGTGTAGCGTCACGCTACCGCTGCAGAGGGAAGTGCTCACAACCTGTCGCATTTACGGTAACACGCTCGTGTCCCTGCGGCACGACTGGCCCCTACTAAAATTGTATTTCTACTTAATAAACATAGAGGTTTAAACGTAACAATATTATATTTCTTTGATTTGAAATACATATATATTTAATACCTTTAGTAACGAACAAAAGTTTAAACTTAGAACTAAAAATACAGATATGATATATAAACCTGAATCAGTCTTTTCCAGCGCTCAGCGCCGTCCCATTTTGTTTTTTACTCGATCTTTCATTTTTGGCGCTTACATATGTATGTATGAATATATGCACATCGCAATCCCGCTGGAATGATTTCGGCTATTATCGCACTTTCTTTCCCAAATGTGATTTGTTTTTGACATAATTACTTTGTACTGTCTACTGTGGTTGCGTTTTGGGAAATTTAGGTTGCACATTACTCTTTGTCGAAATCAAAGTTTTTTCGTCAAGTCATTTAGAAAAATAGGGTATAAATTGTACATGTTAGGCTGTGGGCGTCTGATTGTATTGTATTATAGGAATTATGAGGAATTATTATTTTTTTCGTGGGGAGTATAGGACTTGTTACGGGAACGGGAAAAGAAAAGATTTTACGTAGACTATAAATAGTCTACGCAAACGAGGTGGCCAGCCACTAAACAAATTTTGGTTTCCGTTATCGTTCCGATTCTATAATTTTCCTTCCATAAATGTTTACAGTGAAATAAAGTGATTTATCATCAAATCCCGTCTCGTCGCCAACGAGAAACATAAATAAGTGAACACTTACAAGTCATAAAATAATATAAATAAATAATATCTTTGTGCGAAATAAATAGCATTTGTGAGCACAGAGCACGCTAAGCAAAGTTAATTTTGAAACTCGAAGTCGTTTACAAACTTCTATCAAATTGTCATGAGTTATTAAACACATTTTACTTATATTTATATGTATATTTTACTATTGTTATAAGGTGATAAGAATAAATAATGTCTATGTAATATTAAATTTTGTAGGTATTTTAGTAGATACTGTAGGCCACAATTATCGCTTTTACCGTTAGACACTATGCTACAGCGCTTATATTAGCTTTTAGTCATTTTTGCACAAAGCAAGTAAAGGAAATTAAGTTGTTAGTTGTCTACCTTTGAGTAGCTCTCAAGGTGTGCGTTATATTTTACATTGAAAATTTCATTCACTATTTTCAAAAATTTCATAGATAGATAGAAAACGTATAAAAAATTGCAAAAGACTCTTTCAATGACAAGAGTATTATTTTAATTCCAATATTTTTTTTCAATGACAAGAGTATTATTTTAATAGCAGCGACTCGATCGCTGCCGTTGTTCCCCAGGGCAGCATTTTGTCACCTGCTCTCTACGCACTATACATGACATCACAACGCCCTAGCGAGTATCACTCAAAGAGAAATCCTGCAGGTGGTCCAGAACCTCATCCTCCGTCGAGTGACGCAGGCGCCATACTACGTGAGAAACACCTCGCATCACCGCAACCTAAAAATAGAAAGCCTGGAGGTACACATTGGTCGTCTTGCGTCCAACGCATTCCGCTGCGCCAATGTATCGGGTCACCTGCACCTAAGGAGCAGCACTCCGTGGCATATCCGGCCGTCCGAGGTCAGACGTCAGATGACTTCCGAGGGACTTTCTATCCTCCTCCAAATGCGACTCATGAGCCTTACATTGATCCTTGGTCGTTTAAGCTGGGCCTCCCTCAGGAAACCGAGGGTCTCACCTGACTGAGTTGACCGCCTAGATGGCATTTGATAATCTTTCCAATCCCGTCCCGCACGCCTCTCTCTGTGTCTGCTCTAGAGCAGGTTATCGCTTGAGACCACGGCCGTGGAACCAACGCCCAGATGTCGTTCGGAGCTACTACGGAGATGGACGAGAGAATGCTTCAATTCTGCGCCTGGCTCTATAGCAAAGTAAATTTAGAAGCGATTGCACGTATTTTGGAGTTATCCAATAATTATAATGTATTTCGTCGCGGCATTGTCGGTTACATCTTTCGTTTAAGTATTTTTGGGTAAGAGAAAAGTAGGTAGTCTGTTGTTTATAATTTCTTTCGTTTAAGTTTTCTGTTGTTTGTGTCATTTGTTTAAGTGTGTTTATTTAAACAATTGGAACATCCTTATTGGAGCTACGAAAATGTGGGTTGCATTAAAGTTTCAATAATTTTCACATTAGTAATCTTAAATGCTTTGCAAACATAGGTACATTATATGAATAATTCAGTAGTTAAAGCGGGCGAAGCCGCGAGCGGGTCGCTAGTATATATATATAAAAGGACTTGTGCTGACTGACTGAGGTAAGACGCACGCAGAGCCGTAACGGCTGATGGTAGAAACGTGAAATTTGGGCAGATGTTTATTTTCATATTCTGGACATCCACTAAGAAGGGAATTTGAAAAATTTTAACCTTAAAGGAATGAAATAGGGGTTGAAAGTTTGTATGGAAAAAATTTTAATCTGTACCGATTTTTATAAAATTTGAAATTCTGACTCTTAAAAATATTTCATTGAACACGTGTTTCATGGTTTTTAAGAATTCACCTCCTAAGGGTTCAAATAAGAGGTTGAAAGTTTATATGGAAAAATCTTTAAATTGCCACCGATTTTTATAAAAAATTAAATTCAGACTGTTAAAAATATTTTATTGAACACGTGTTTCGTGGTTTTTTTAGAATTCACTCCTAATAAGCGGACGAAGCCGCGCACGCCCTGTAGTATACAATAACAAAATCAAATATATAATAAAAAAAATAAAAAATAATAAATCAGTTTCACGATGTATGAATATTCCGCACACAGCAGGGTAGACAGAGAGAACCTAGTGCTAAGAAACTACGTTCCCCACTTTCCGCCTATTCTGAAGACACTGCCTATTGCGTGCGGAACTTAACGCCACGCTTTGCCTAGCGAGGAAACCAAAGCGAAGAAAATAAAAAAATATTAATTAACTAGCGGCCCGCCCACGGCTTCGCCCGCTTAAAATACATGATTATTGATTTAAGCAGAATTGATTGACAACTATAATAAAATAAAATAAATAAATAAATCTGCTTCACGCTGTATCCCGCACACAGCAGGGTAGGCAGAGGGAACCTAGAGTTAAGACACTCCGTTCCCCACTTTCTGCCGAATTCTGGAGGCATTGCGTGTTGAGTGGCAGAACTCAACGCCGCGCTTAACCTCGACATCAGAGCGAAGAAATGGAAATATAAATTTAAGTAAATATTTCATCTCCTCGAGTGGGGATCGAACCCACAACCAGTCGGTTTTGCAGTCACACCTCGTGCCGCTGCGCCACGACTGGCCTCACACCCTATAATAGAATGACAAACAAATATAAAGACAACATACAACAACATATATAATATAAAGACAACTATAATGACTTCTAATATGATTTTTTGTTACTTTAATCTGTAATATTCTATTATGATTTTTTTACGACATTATCGTAACTTCTGTAAGGATTTTTGATTGTTTCGAACTAAAAAATATGACCAATGTCGATATTTGATATTCATAAAATATACATAAAGCTAATTATTTATTATATATATATATAATTTGTAACATTACGTTCTTTTTACCTATGTTATGTTTTTTAAAGCTCTGTTAAATGTGCTGATGTCACTTAATAATTGTACTGCTTCAGAAACAGCCTTAAATATAAAATTATTAATTTGGTTAAGGATTCATAATATTCTTTGTAAAATAACTGTAATGTTTGCATATTAACTCCTGTTTGCATATTATTAGATAAATGAATAATTGGTAAATATGTAGTTATTACAGAGTACACGTAGAAAGGATGTTTTTAGGCATTTTTATATAGATTTATTTCAAACGAACGAACGCACCAAAAAATCTATGTATTTACTTGATATTTCTTTGAAGATCAAATCGTTCTTTATCTCTGTGTTGAATTAATTACGATTTAAACTTTACTGTTATGATTTATGAAGGTAATCTCTACTAACAATTCAATTTTGTTTACTTAAAATAAATAAATCAGCTTCACGCTGTATCCCGCACATAGCAGGGTAGGCAGAGGGAACCTAGTGTTAAGACACTCCGTTCCCCACTTTCTGCCGAATTCTGGAGGCATTGCTTGTTGAGTGGCAGAACTCAACGCCGCGCTTAACCTCGCCACCAGAACGAAGACATGGAAATATAAATTTAAGTTAATATTTCATCTCCTCGAGTGGGGATCGAACCCACAACCAATTGGTTTTACAGTCACACTTCTTGCCGCTGCGCCACGACTGGCCTTGTTTACTTTATTGTATAAAATATTGTATAATAGTGCTTCAAAAATATATATTTTTATCAACATTCATATAATCAAGACGTTTCGAATGTCATTCTTTAGCCAGGGTCATACCAGCGCGATTTCTATATAACATTCGCTGGCAAGCTAATGCCTTGAGTTCATTCAAATGACGATAACTTTTTTTTTAATGAACCGATTTTGATGAACCAAACTTTAGAACCTAAATTGAGTTAAAACAAAGCAATTGGTGAAATTTTCAAGTAAATCGGTTCAGTAGTTTCAGAGAAAAATGCGGACAACAATATGTCGACAGACAGACAGACAGACAGACAGACAGACAGACAGACAGACAGACAGACAGACAGACAGACAGACAGACAGACAAGAAATTCAAAAAAAATCTTTTTGCTTTCTATTAGTCTTTTTAAGTGTCCCTCTATCCATTTCAGTCAAAATTACTAAATGTACAGACAAAATATTTTTACTGTCTTATTATATATAGAGATAATAATTCATTCCTCCGAGTGGGAATATAACCCATAGCCGTCGCGCTTACAGTCCCACACTTGTGCTCCGCTCCACGACTGGACTCAATATACAATTTTACCATTAATATTATAGATGAAACAATATAGCTCCATCAATTATACCTCTATTTGATTTAATTCACTCTTCTCGGTTCGGTGCTATAAATGCAAAGGCGCGTCGCAACTCACAATCCCATCAGAGCGGGGACCATTATCCGTCTCAGGGCCTCATTTGCTGAACGCAATTTGTGGTAAAATACTGATAAATACTCTGTGATGTGTTGAGTGAATAAATGAGGTTTTTTTTTTTATTTATTTAGTAATTGTAGAATATATGAGAATATCTATACTAATATTTCTATACTAGACGATATTTCTATACTAATATTGTTTAGTTGAAGAATTTGTTTGGTTGACCGCGCCTATCTCAGGAACTACTGGTAGAATTGAATTATGATGCATTGGATGGATGAGTTGTTTTTATCATTTAATGTTTTTTATTCATTGTAGGATATACGAGAATCTATACTTCTATACTAATATTGTTTAATTTAAGAGTTAGTGTGGTTGAGCGCGTTTATTTTTGGTTCGAATGAACTATGACCGCAAACAATATAAAATGTAGAAATTAGATAATACCGACAATTAAAAGCTTAAAGTTGCTATTTAATATATACATGATGTTCCATCCATAAACACCACGCTACATTTAATAAAATGTCTAACTATCTACATTATCAATTTAAGTATTAATATTGTACAAATTCGCTTACAAACTATATATACGTATACTCAGTACGAAGCGAACATTATAAATGGTGTTTGTATTTATTCAAATCTGTAGATATATTGTCAAAGTTCAATACATTTTGATTAACACGTTATTGTGGTTGTTTTGGGTCTGTAATTATTATTAACTTCAGCTTCACGCTGTATCCCGCATGTAGCAGAATGGCGGCAGAAGGCGGAGGGAGCCTAATTGTAAGACACTCCGTTCTCCATTTTCCGCTGAATTTTGGACGTATTATATGTTAAGTAACGGACCTCAACTCCGTGCTTTGCCTTGTTACCAGAGCAAGGATATAAAAATATTAAATATCTTATTTCTTAGAGTAAGAATCGAATCCACAATTCGTAGGATGTACAGCCACACGGTTGTGCCCGTGTGCCACGACTTTCCTCACAAATGACTTTATTAATATAAAAATATTTAGATTATACATATGTAAATGTAACACTTGATAAAAATGGTCGCTGTACATAAATATGTATAAAAAAGCACTTCTAGATTAACATAATAGACCTAAAGATATTATTTTGTGGAACGTTGTAAACTCGCCCATAACAAGGTAGGCATAGGGAACCTGGGAACATAATGTTAAGACACTTTCGTTCTTTGCTTTTCGTAAAATTCTGAAGGAATTGCCAGTTGGCGCCACGACTGGCCTCTTTGTGTCGAATAGTCTATTCATCAAGGAAAACTGTAGGCTATAAAACATGACATTAAAGTTTTTGATGTACCTCATCCACTGTACGTCCAGACAGAGTTACCTCGGGCATTTAGGATGTGTTATACATAACTTACAGAACTGTTTTCATTTGATCTTGAGGATGAATTTACAGGTTGAAGTTAATGTTATTTAACATTATGGATTAATTAAACGTAGCGTTATTAATTACTATCTCAATATATCTTTTTAGAACCAAAAAAAAACATTTAAAAAATTAAAATATTTAAGTTGTGCGGCGTTGAGTTCCGTCAAGCAACACGCAATGCCTCCAGAATTCTGTGGATTAAAGGGAAAAAATGGAGATTCGATTATCTTAACACTAGGTTCTCTGGATTCCTCTGCCTACTCTGATATGTACGCGGTACAGCGTGGAATTATAAAAAAAAATAAGATACAACAATTTAGTCTTCCGGTACTACTTCAGTACGGCTACAATACATTTATTTAACTCTACTTAAATATGGTTTGCATAAAAATCTATCTCTGCGACATGTCTAAGTACTTCATTTCAAAGACTTCATTCCATTAAATCCAAAATAGATTAGTGAATAACCAAGAAAATATGAATATTCGCATACCTCGCACTCATCCTACATCTACAAATTATTCCTTTGATCTACATTGTTCGTTGTTAATCATTTAATCGAAACTCAGTTCGTAGTTTCTCCAAGCGACTTATAAATGAAATCGAAATAATAAAACGATTCAATGGAAATAGGATTAAGCAATTGCCGATTTGCTTCGTTCGTACAGTAACAACAGGCTCGGAATGATAATTTAATATTTCATTCCATTTTAAGAATACTTTTTGCTAGCTAGTTAAAATTCTTTAGAAATCACTAGCGACCCGCCCGCGGCTTCGCCCGCTTAACTACTGAATTATTCATGTAATGTACCTATGTTTGCAAAACACTTAAGATTACTAATGTGAAAATTATTTAAACCTTAATGCAACCCGCATTTTTGTAGTTCCAATAAGGATGTTTCAATTGTTTAAAAAAACACATTTAAACAAATGACACAAACAACAGAAAACTTTAACGAAAGAAATTATAAACAACAGACTAGCTACTATTCTCTTACCCAAAAATACTTAAACGAAAGATGTAACCAACTATGACGCGTTGAAATACATTATAATTATTGGATAACTCCAAAATACGTGCAATCGCTTCTAAATTAACTTTGCTATAGAGCCAGGCGCAGAATTGAAGCGTTCTCTCGTCCATCTCCGTAGTAGCTCCGAACGACATCTGGGCGTTGACACACTATGAAATTGGAAGGATTATCAAATGCTATCTAGGCGGTCTACTCAGTCAGGAGAGACCCTCGGTTTCTTGAGGGAGGCCCATCTAAAATGACCAAGGTTCAATGCAAGGCTCATGAGTCGCATTTGGAGGAGAATAGAAAGTCCCTCGGAAGTAGTCTTACGTCTGACCTCGGGCGGCCGGGTATGCCACGGAGTGCTGCTCCTTAGGTGCAGGTGATACATTGGCGCAGCGGAATGCGTTGGACGCGAGACGACCAATGTGTACCTCCAGGCTTTCTATTTTTATGTTGCGATGATGCGTGGTGTTCCTCACTTAGTATGGTGCCTGCGTCACTCGACGGAGGATGAGGTTCTGGACCACCTGCAGGATTTCTCGTTGAGTGATACTCGCTAGGGCGTTGTGATGTCATCAGTGTATAGTGCGTAGAGAGCAGGTGATAAAATGCTGCCCTGGGGAACAACGGCAGCGATCGAGTCGCTGCTAGACCTCGAACTCTCAACTTTCACGCAAAATGTCCTGTCACTGAGACAGGGAGACAAAGACATGCGCGACGTGCTGGGGGGTGCCGGCTCTGAGCACTTAATGAAGTAGGCCCGGGTGCCAACGCGGTCGAATACGCACCCTACGTCGAAGAAGACTACTATTGCACTCTCCTTTCGGTTGATCGCTGTTGCGGTGTAGTATAACCAGAGTGGTATACCCGCTTGCCAAACTCTTCGCTTCGCGTGTGGATGTGCGACTGGAGAAGTGAGAGAAATAACTTCTCGAACAGCTTGGCGACCGCGCTAAGGAGGGTTATAAATCGGTATCCCTCAGGCCGCGGGCTCTTCCCAGCCTTGGGCAACATGACCAGGCCTTCCTTCCACGCCCGGGGGAAAGAAGCCAGGCGAGTGCGGCGGATCCATTTTTATAAGCAAAAGGTTGCGGGTCGCAGGGGGACGCGTGGTGGGCGGCGAGCCGTTACACTGCAAAAATTTTTTAGTACCTTAATTTTAAATCTGTGCTACTAATCTTCTAAAGTACTTATTGAAATGAAAAATAGTAAACAACATTTTAATCTATATTAAATGGCCAAAAGGTAACTATTATACTTATATATATACTGAAAGTAGGGGGTTAAACATGAGTCGATATAGCTTTTCTCTAAAACTATTTGTAATTTCGAAATATTGTAAAGAGCAAAGTTTATTTTTGTTTAACGTAGAAAATTAAGAACTTATTTAAAAGGATAAGGATTAATATCATTATGGACACACATCCCATAAGAAAATATATTTAAATTACCGTCTAATTTCCCTCTCCTCTACGCTTTCATTAGTAAGACTTAAACGATTTTTATTTGCATTTCTTGTTCTACGACCTATGAACGACTTTTTCGTGGCATAATCAAATTAAAAAAGGAAATCTTTAAAAAGGTAAAAAAAAATAATAAAAAAACAGAAGAAGAGTAAACAAAATAAACAACAGGATACTTAAACGAAAGAAATGATAAACAAAAGACAACCTACTATTCTATTAATGAAAAAAGATGAAACTAAATATATCGCGCTGAAATAATACATTAAACTCTAATTATCCAATACGTACAATCGCATCTAAATCTACTTCGCTACAGAGGCAGGCGGGGAGACGGGCGCGGCGGACGCGTCGCGGGGCGCGGGGGGACGCATGGCGCGTGGCGAGTCGTTTCGCAGTAAGGATTTTTTGATATTGTAACAACTTCTAAAATACTTATTAAAATGAAAAACAGTAAAAGACAGTTTTGATCTACATTAAATGGCCAACGTAACTAATATACTTATTTATATGCTTTATGAGTAAGGGATAAACGAAACATGAGCCAAATCTGCGGTTTATAGCCGGCGCGATGTGTCAACAATTAAATGCGTTTTTCTCTAAAACTATTCGGAATTTCCAATTAGTGTAAAGGACAAATTTTATCTTCGTTTAACGTAGAAAATTAATAAAGTATTTTAAAGGATAAGGATTGATAAAGAACCAAGAAAGAACCAAGTTATACCTCTAGCTTTAATTGTTCTTGTGGGTACAAAAACCAGCATAAATATACTTTTATAAGCCTTAACATTGATATACGTTTGTGTAATGGTCTCCATCTGATCGAGTAAGCGATAGCAGATTGCATAAGAGTAAAAAGAACTTGTCACAACTGTAAACAAATAGTATCTAGCGTAAATAAATACGGATCTCACCTGGTTATTGATACCTCAATTATAAGTGATCCCGGCTATTCCAAAAAAGAAAACATAATTGTTTTTAGGCTAGAGTCATTAAAAAAATTATTAACATTAGTGGAGAAACTTATATGATAGCTGCTGTTATTGATTTTAGTCCCGAAAAAAAACATTACACCACTTACGGATTATCGGGAGAATTTTGGAATAAATATGATGGTCTGTTGAAAAACAGGACATCAGTGACTCCAAAGACTAAAATTATACCGCATTTGATTATCTATGCAATATGTAATAATCGCATGTGCACTGAGTAAACGATGGTACATACCGGGTTAAATATAAATTTAATTTTATAATTTTTAATGTTTCTTAAATCACGTTCAAATAAAAAAAATATTAAATAATAAAAAAACATATAATCAGTTAACAAAGAAACAATTGCTTAAAAAAACAAATCTGAAAACAAAAAAATATTAAACAAAAATTACAAAAAACATTAAAAAAACTATAAAAATCAATGTAAAAAAAAACTCCATTAACAACTACAAAATACAAAAAAAAATATATTAAAAAAGAAAACAAAAACATAAAATAAAAAAAAATGAAGCCAGTTCTCAACACGTCCTCGTCGTTGGCTTTGGATAACGCAAAGATTGGGAAAATATTGACACACGATGTATGTAAGTCTGCATAAAACAATAATACAATTGTAATTTACCGCATTAAACTTTAAAATGACATTTTTCAACATTTCATATATTCCACTATGCACTGCTGGCAGAATTATCTAAGTTCTGGTCTAACTATTAATATTCTATTGTAAAATAAAGAGTTCTCGATTCTGAGCATGATATTACTATATTTAAAAAATATTTTTCCGTCTCAACAAATATATATTTTTTTTTTTAACAAATCGAATTTTTACCTATGCTCTGCTGGTAGTATTTTTAGAGTTCTGGTTTTGTAATTGGCTTTTTATAATAGAACAATTCATATTTTATTAGAAATCAAAGAGTTTCCGAGGCTGAGTATAATCAAAAAAAAAATCTACTACTTTTTATATGAAGACTTAAAATTGACATTTTTCAATATTTCAGACATTCAAGTATGCTCTGCTGGAAGTTTTTTCAGAGTTCTGGCCGATTTTCTAGTTAAATAAATTATTATTATTCTATTGGAAAATTAAGAGTTCTCGCTTGTGAGATTAATATTAAGATTAAAAAAAAAAAGATTCCGTCTCCACAAATTAATTTGATATTTTTTAACAAATCGAATTTTCAAGTATGCTCTGCTCGTACTTTTTTTAGAGTTCTGGTTTTGTAATTGGCTTTTTATAATAGAACTATTCATATTATAATAGAAATCGACGAGTTCCCGAGTCTGAGTACAATCAGAAAAAAAAAATCTAGTATTAAGTCATATGAAAAGTTTAAATGGACATTTTTCAATATTTCATACATTCAACTCTGCTCTGCTGGAGGTTTTTCCAGGCCTTGGCCTGTTTTTCAGCGAAATATCATAGAACTATTATAATTCTATTGTAAGATGAAGAGTTCTCGCTTCTCAGCATGATATTACTATTTTAAAAAAATACTTTTTCGTTGCCACAAATTAATTTCATAATTTTTAACAAATTGAAATTTCAGGTATGCTCTGCTGGTAGTTTTTTCAGAGTTCTGGTTTTGTAATTAACTTTTTATTATAGAAATATTCATATTTTGTTAGAAATCGAAGAGTTCCCGAGTCTGAGTACAATCAGAAAAAAAATGTCTAGTATTCAGTCATATGAAGAGTTTAAATAGACATTTTTCAATATTTCATACATTCAACTATGCTCTGCTGGAGGTTTTTCCAGAGTTTTGGCCTGTTTTTCAGCGAAATATCATAGAACTATTATAATTCTATTGTAAAATGAAGAGTTCTCGCTTCTCAGCACGATATTTCTATTTTTTTTAAATATTTTTACGTCTTAACAAATTAATTTGATATTTCTTAACAAATCCAATGTTCAACTATGCTCTGCTGGCAGTTTTTTCAGAGTTCTGGTCTTTTTTCAAGATAAATATCATAGAAGGACTTGTATTCTATTATAAAATTAAGAATTCTCGCGTCTATCGGAATTTTATTTATTGTTAAAATTACTTTACCTATCGAACTGTTTACGAAACGAATGTCCCTTCTTTTTGTTTAAAAATTTTTTTCTTTGTGAAATCAAAAGAACTATTGTTAAAAATGATCAGAAACTATTTTTTTCATCCCTATGTGTGCAGAACTCGCACCGATTTTTATTTGCAAAAAAATTATCTGCTACGGGAAGTTAGCAGATCATTTTTTTAATTAACTTTTTCCGGGGTAAATACGCCAGAACTATTTGTAAAATCTATCAGGAACTATAGAACTCAGCTGCATGCGAAGAGAACTCTAATTTATTTTTGATCTGCTGGAAAATGCTCTGCTAAGTTCACAGACACGGTTTGATTTTTTTGGTTTACAACCTTTATATATTACAATAGAGCCGCTTTGGGTCTCTGTCCGAATGCTAGTTTGCAATTGGTCTTTTTTCAGCCTAGGTGGTGGTGGTAGCTCTTTTAAATAATAATATAAAAAAATGGTTACTGGTCACTAGTTTCTTGTTACTGACCCTGCTACGCCACAAAAAGGAAACTAAAAAAAAACAAGTAAGTACAACCAAGCCAACAGACCGATGCTAGTAACCGTATAACGTTAAACCGTACAAAAAAAAAGGTCGAAAAGGGAATATTTATTCGCAAACAACTCGTAAATCAGCATTTCTACATCGTATTGTTTTATATGCGTAAGTATATATTATAAACGCTTTTCTCTTTTGCGAAGAACAGAAACAGACTTTCATTCCCACCGTTTGATGGGAGGTATAAACCAACCACATTAGTTGAATGATAGAAAAGTGGATAATGGATTACAATGCCTTAAGACTTTTTTAATTTTATTAAAACTTATTTGTGAGACCAGACGTGGATGTGGGAGCATAAGCGTACGACTGTTAATTTGACTCGAGGAAATAAAATATTAAATATTTTTATTTCGTCGTTGTGGTAACGAGGCGAAGCGCGTCGTTCACTTCAACTCTCAACGGGCAATGCTTTTAGTGGACTTAATGGGAACGGATTGTCTTAACATTGGGTTCTTAGATCCCTCCACCTCCTACTACCCTGTTTCTTCTTCTTCTTTCTGTACATTTCAACTACACTATTGATTAAACTCTACACAACGGAAAATAAGCTGTATAAAATGAGATTCCAGGTAGAGATAGCCATCTATAGGAAAATAGAGTATAGAAGTGTCAACTTAGTATTCGGTGAAGGATTTAAAGAATATTGGAAGTCGTGCCGTGTCGGGGCCTTTACTACTTGCATTAGATGCAATACTGGGACCAAGTTTAAGCCTGGATAAAGTATGTTTATACTTTTAAGCTTTATATTGTTCGTAGATGGCTAAACGACTAGATACAATACTAACAATTGGAAGGTGATCTTCGAAAAAATATTTTACGTAAAATAAAAAGTTCACGATGCAGTCGTCGTGACAGAGTGGGACAGCGTCTGGTGTAGCGTAATACGGTCACCGTTCGGAAGAATTCCGTCACTCAACCTTTAATATCTCGAAATTTTGGTGAAGAATGGCGAACGGAGTGTTTCAGCACTAGGTTCTCCCTCTAAACTAAAAAGTAAGCTTTGTAAAATGACATTCGCTATCGAGAAACGACACAAAATTGGCTATCGAGAATTCGAGTATAAAGTGTCAACTTAGTGTTCAGTAATGATTTTAAGGAAAATGGGAGAGCCTTTCCACTCACATGAGTTGAGTATCGAACTCGATACCGCGCTTTTTTAGGTCATTTTTATTAAGTCAAGTTCTAATAAATTTAGTTATAAAATCGAAGAGTCTGCATTTTAACCACTTGTTATAACTGTGTTCTCGTAAAACTTGACTTTCGTAGTCAACGTAACTTAATTTAGGCGACGCGACGGTACAATATAATGGAATCAATGAGCTGTTGAGACGACGGAGCCAGTACCTGAATGTTAGGAGCTCTTCAGAGGTTACTAGTGAACCATTCGAGTTTAAAACACACAATCTATAGCGCCGAGCACATTCTATAGCACTTATATCATTTGACGTAGAATAACATGGTTTTTAAGGTTTTATTAAACTGTATATTATTTTTGTCCAATATTAGCAAGGAAATGATAATAATTCGAGTAGAAAATGAACCTACAACTTTGACATTAACAACCAAACGACGCCCGCGTAATAAATCTCATTCACTATATTGTATGTATAATATATCGTAGTGTATGGTTCTTACAAGCTGATAATCCCTACAAAGCTCAACTAAGATCATTGGACAATTTTGACTCAGTCTATTGGCAATACAGATAAGATAAGGGAGTAGTATGGTGTATTAGTATTCGATATTAGCAAAGTAAAATAAATCAGCTTCATGCTGTATCCCACACACCACGCACGCACGGGGAACCTAGTGCTAAGACACTCCGTTCCCCATTTTCCGAAAAATTCTGAAGTCATTGCGTGTTGAGTAGTAGAGCTCAACGAAGAAATAGAATAAAGTATTAAATATTTTATTACTTTTTGTGAGAATCTAACCCACAATCTGTCGTGTTTCCAGTCCCACACTTGTGCCCCTGCGCCACGACTGGCCTCAATCTATTTAAATCTATAATGATATTTAATCAATTTGATAGTAAAGTTCACATTTATATATTACATATGTGTGTTTAAGCCTAAAAAACAGTACACGAAATATATATTATTCTATAATAGACCAGTTTTTACTTTCAGCTTCTAATCCAGTGAGTTGCGTCGACACAATTGACATAAATATTTTTTCAATTTGTAGAAGTAGTTCCTGAGATTAGTGCAATTAATCGACCAATCTCTTTAATTTTATATTTTTTTAGCTTCACAATGTATGCATAGCAGGGTACGCAGAGGCTACCTTTGAACCTAATTTTAAGACATTTCCGTTTATTGAGGCATTGCGTGTTTAGTGGCAGAACTCAACACCACGCTTTGCTTTGTTACCAGAGCGAGGAAGTGAAAATATTAAATATTTCATTTCCTTGAGTGGGGATCGAACCCACAATCAATAAAACTATACAAATAGATATCTGTTTTAAGCCCATATCAACAGATAAGCTAATATTAACAGATAGATTAGTGGAAGAAGTAAGTAGACACTACTAAAAGGAAATAAAAGTTACTCGGCCATTTTTTTATTTTAACAATATAATTTAAATTAAAATTAGTAAGATATTTAGCCGTACAAAAATTGAGTTAAATGCTTATTTAGAAAATGTATAAAAATTTGAACGAAGCGGGACTTGAACTCGCGCCTCCTGGAAACCGACCAGGCGCTCTGACCGCTAAGCCATACGTTCTCATCAAGCTACGTCGAAGTTTTTAAACGCTTGTTACAACTTATATATGTTGTTAATAATAAGAATTAATAAACATCAACAGTATTTTTTGCTTTATTCACATGTGTGTACATAAGCTGCTTGCTTCCCAATAGTTACCCATTGATCCAGTCCGAATGTGTGCCAGATCAGCAAATCGTATTAAACTGAACGATCTGCCGGCTTACTATACTAATCTTGCCGACCGTGAACCGCATTAATTGATATCGGCGGTTTCTCAATACGTACTTTAAGTGTTTTTATAATTAAATAATTATTTGCAATGATAATAAACGTGATTTTTGTAACGTTTTATACGTTACTAAAAATATAAATTTGAACGCAGTAGAATTTGCAACAGTGCCTTTTGAAAGCGTGTCCCAGAGGCACGGAATGAATTACCGGTACTTCCAAGCGTTATACGTTTCTAAAAAAAATTTTTCATTGCTCAGTATGGACAACATTTTAAAATAGATATAAACTGTTAAAATTGTTCTAAACAATACTGTAATATTATTAATGTGTATGTCTCAAGTTAAGGTTTAGGCTGCATGACGGTTTTCTCACAAGGAGTAAGCCGCTAAGCTGCAAAACCGCGAAAAACGTACAAATTACGGTAAAAAACACGAAACTGGTTACGATTTTCATTTTTTGATTTTGTTTTTTGTTTGAAGGTGGATTTCAAGTGAGGTCAGAAGAGATGTGTTGTTGCTCTAATACTAAGGAGAGAAAGAACAAGACGTCGTCAAAAATTTCAAATATTGTGTCCTTTCCGTTTTAAGTGTGGGAATGTGTGTACACTACTTTCTCAGGTTCCCTCTGCCTACCCTGCTATTTGTCGGATACAACCTGAAGTTACAAAAACAAATATAGACAAAAAAATACTAGTAAATGAATTTAAATGTGTCTAAAAATATCGACATTCACGATTTTGATACATATTTAAATGAAACTATTTAACCGGAATGCATCTGTACTCAGATGTATTTGGAAACCCGAACTTTTTTTCGAACTTTTTACGTCACGGGTCACGTACTACTGCAAAGTACTTGTAAATCCAATAAATTGAGTTTTACTTAAATATAATTGAAGCAGAATAAAATAAAGAGAAATCTAATTAAAAAATCCAAAATAAATGATTGACCAATCCATCCAACCACCTAAGGTAATGTCAAATGTATCGTTTGGCACGCAATGGATTGGACGCTGTGGCTTCAAATCATAACCGACGATACGATAGATACTGACGAGAGGGAATTCAATCAATTTGTCGATATATGTCGACGACTCGAATCGCTTTCGATCACATCGACACGATCAGACGAGTTGAGAGCCTTTAGTGTTTGCTTGTTACTTTTGTCAAGTGTATGCTTCATACGTAAACACATTGTTTGAGTTTTGTTCGGTTTGATTATTTGCTATTTTCTTTTTATATACAACTAGCGACCCACACGCGGCTTCGCCCGTAGCCTCAATTTTAATTTAAATAGTTTTTTCAATTTTTTTATATGTAACACACGTATTTCTAAAGCCTCTATTAAATTGATCTTGGATATGTCTCTGTGTGCTCTATTATATCGTACTTTCCATAACGGATGATTGATTGATAAAGTGTTTCAATTCATGATTAAGAGCAAATATCAGATAGATGTTTTTAGCTTTACACTGTATCACGCACATAGCTGGATAGGCAGCGGGAACCTTCGGAACTTAGTGCTTCTGCCACTTTCCGCCGGGTCCTGGAGGCTGAGTGGCAGAACTCGACGCCGCACTTTGCCTAAAATATGTTTAATTTATTTATTAAAAATAAACTAGAATTCTAATAACATAAGAATAGAGTTACATAGAAATAATATCCCTATGGATACCCAAATAGTAAAAATATTTATCTAACCCAAACGCAGCAAAGTGTTTGTTACTTTGTTGCGCATTTTTGGCTCGTTCTCAACAACTGTACAGTAGAGTATATGAGTTTGGAGAAACAATAAGTGGTAAATATTTTGCTATTCCATCGCTTGTAGGGTATCTTTTGAGAAAAAAAAGTTTGGTGTTTGCCAAAATATTAATGACTTTTTTTGACTGTAGACTCAAAGGTTGTGGGTTCGATTTCTACTCGGGGGAATGAATCATTTTCTATCTTTGCTGTAATAACAAGACAGAGTTGCAAAGCAAAGCGCAATACCCTTACGTCAAACATACAGATGACGTTCATTTATTTATAGATGACGTCATATTAAACTCAACAAATAATGTATTAAAATTGATTTTAAATTCAATCTTACTTAAAACTAGAGATATGAAGGAAATATTGTTTCGTAATGGAAAGGTATAACTTCACTATATTAAAATTCAAAATAACACAATTCTTGCAAATGTTTCAAAGATACTTTTAATAGCATCATAAAATTCAATTCAAATAGTAATGTAGGTAAGTTGTGAAAATAGCTAAAGTGAAGAGTGAAAATGCTAAACGCTACCAGCTCGAGGTACTTTGTAAGCGCCGCGCCTTGTGCACGTGAGGACGCGCTACTGAGGACGATTCACATTACGAGTGTCGTTGCAGTTAGTTAAAATTATGTTATTACAGTTAAAAGGGTAATTTTGGAACCGACGTGACCCAGGGGCACAAAGTGTGACTGCTAACTGCCTGCCCTGCTGTGTGCGGGATACTGCGTGACACTAAAAATATATCAAAATATTAATTTGTTAGTTGGATAGGTAGAGAAAATCTTATAGTAAGATACTCCTTTCCACTTAATTTTATAGCATGCTGCGCTGTGTGGCGAAACTCAGTGACACACTCGTTTTTTTGACATCATCGTATATAGAAGAATAGGCAGAGGGAACTTACTGCTTAGACATATATTCTGTCATTTTCCGGTAAATTTTTAAAATAATGCGTGTTGTATGAACTAACCCGCTTATTTATTTCTTTGTGATACTAAACAGAGTCTACTTTTTAATACAAATTAACTAACATAAGCTGCAATTTGCAGTTAAAAACATTTTATGTGTTAACCAAGCCTATTATCCGCATAAGCCAAATTTAATATAATCCAATCGCTTGCGTATTAAATATATGAACATTTATAATATTAATAGGATTAACAATATATTAAGAGGCTAGTCGTGGCGCAGTGGCGCAAAGTGTGACTGTAAAACCGACTGTTTTTGGGTTCGATCCCCACTCGAAGAGATGAAATATTTATTTAAATTTATGTTTCCATTTCCTCGCTCTGGTGTCGAGGCGAAGCGCGGGCGTTGAGTTCTGCCACTCAACACGCAATGCCTCCAGAATTCGGCAGAAAGTGGGGAACGGAGTGTCTTAACACTAGGTTCCCTTTGCCTACCCTGCTGTGTGCGGGATATAGCGTGAAGCTGATTTATTTTTTTATCAATAATATATTTGTTGTAATAATGTTTTAACAATTACTTTTGTAGATAGTTTAAATAATCAATAGTATTAAAACTTCGTCTAATTTCGATATCAATGTTTAATTTGTAAAAGTTTATAGTCTTACCTGTAATCGTATAATTTATGATTTTTTGTGTTTCGTGCCTTAAAAATAAAATACAGAACCATTGTAAGATTTATTTTATAGTCTTGTAGAGTCTGACTCGTACTTATTTTTTTAAAATACATCTTAAAACTACCATATTGACAAGAAAACATCTTGTCGGCGTCTGATTGTAAATGTAGCGGTTGTGAATTCAATCCTCACTAGGGGATGTATTATTTTCGTAACGATTGGAAATCGGGAGAGAAACGAAAACTTATGTTTTTTTCTGTATACTGTACGATATGCCGGATAAAGTGGGAAACAAAAAATAAATAAAAAAAACAATAATTGTTATGCAATCACCGAATTTTTTAATAACATTCAACATTTTCCTCTACAATTTTATTTATTAGGTTTGTATTTACTTATATTGTTATTTGTTTGTTATCGAAATGAAATGATTTAAAAAAGTTTCAAATCGTGCATGCAATATTTGTGTTCGTTTATTTTAAAATTAATTTAATTTTGTAATATTCGAAAACAGATAAAAAAGAAGAGTACAGCGTCTTACCACTAGCTTTCCGCTGCTTACTCCACTTAACGCAGGAAAAGCGTAAAAATTCGATCTATTTAGATTTATATAGCAATATATCGTCGTGCAACTTATGGGAAACAACAGGACGGAGCAGCATATGGAGGTGCAAGGTGAATAATGCATTACACTTTTGTGTACTCGGTGTCACTGTAAAGTATGTAGCTGCTTGAATTTTTATTAGTAAGTCTGTAAATGGTTCCTTAAAAGTTTAAGCATTATTTGCTAGAAGCTCACAGTGGAGTAATGTGTGCTTACTTATATAATATGTATTTAGTCTTATTTTGAATCCTTTTGAAAATAATACTAGCATGATGTTAAGGTGAATAAATGATGAGAATATAAAATATGTTAAATACAATATTTAAAAAATACAGGTTCACGCTTTTTTCATTAAGCAGGAGAGGTAGAGAAGCTTCCCGGTCGAGACATTGTAGATTGAATGGCGGAACTCAACGCCGCGCTTAGCCTCAAGGCTAAGCATGAGCAGAAAAATTATTCGTTCTCTCGAGTGGGGATCGCGTCAGTTACTACTTTTTTCACAATTAGGCGTGGTCCCACTAAGGTATAATATATTCCATTAGCTGGACAGTGTTTACTGAATATAGGTGCTTACAGAGTACCTACTGTGTCGTTCCATGTTTGTTTGAAATGTTAAAAAGTTTTCCGTAGAGTTAAGAACGCCTTAACAACTTAAATACGGTATAGCGTTTAATCTTGTCCCTAGGATTGAGTTACCTTTCTTTAGTGCATAGATATATTATAGATATATTATATATGTAGAAACGGTATGTTTTACAGTCATGTGTTCTAGAGAAGAAACATTTTTCAACTACGTTTAAACTTGAGTTAAAACTTTAGAAACGTTAAACTGACTTACATCATTGAATTCATCGACAATCGATTGTTAGAGTAAATACCAATCGTCATTACTTCGCTTTGAAGAATTTGCTTCAGTCTCTGATTTTATTACTACCTACAAAAAGTTAGTCAACTATGCGGCGGAGGTCGCCCTTGCGACGACCTTTCGTGCCTTGCATAAATTAGTACGGTTATCTCAATATAAAGTCGACTTACTAAAATAATGTATGTAAGTATTGCTATCTAATATATATAAACGATGAACGATAATGAACTATTTTCATGTCCTCACTCTTATATCAACCACAATGTCTTAAAAATTGGGCCAGTAAGTGACAAACGGATTGTCTTAATATTACTTACCCTGCTATACAACGTAAAGTAAAAAAAAAAGAAATTCAGGCTAATTAGCCCATAAAATATCTACATTAACATACAATTTCAAAATAGAAACTATGCGAAACCAGTGCGAGTAACTAGGTAAAGCAAATATTTGAAATCCGCATAGACACAGTCGTGGCACCCATAAAATAGTGTCAGGTATTTCGGTAAAAGCCGTGACTATTTGGATTGGTTGCAAGAATGTTAGCTGCATTTCGATTTGTGCTATTGTACATTTTCCGAGTGAAAATCAGGCCTCTGTCACTTTTACTGGGAAAACGACAAACGCGACATTTCTTTAAATGGTTTTTTATAGCCATACAATACAGACGTATACAGTTATGTTCTGTAAGTTAAATGGGTTACGTAGAGGAGTTATTCCTATTTCCTATTCTTTTGATCGCAAACCTATTTTCTTATAAAATGCGGCACTTACACACTCTTATTTTTTGATCATGTCTTTTTTCTTTCTAGGGACTGAAAATCTGAATATTTGATAGACCCACAGGCCCACTGAGAACTATATGTCTTTAAATATTAGAAAAAACAGGGAAAATATTCTGTTTGTACTCAGTACATTGAATGTAGGTGCAAAACCACAAATAACATCTGAATCCTCGGTTTTGAAATTTTTTGCCTGTTTTTTTAACGCACATCTCCTGAATTACTGGAAGGTTTTTAATAAAACTTTTCATTGCCTTAACAAAAGTTATTGAATGTAATGAGCACTTTAACAGTAATATTAAAGATCTATGACATCTGAGGAACGGCCTTATCGATTCAGCTAAGCTATAGCAAAAAATGTAATTTCGCCTTTTAGAGGAAGAGCTTGTGGCTGTCAGACGACACTGCGTATTGAGGAACGGAACTCAAAGCTGTATTTTATATAAGATAAATTATAGATATAAGTTGAGTGCTGAAAGATTGGCAAAAAAGATTTATGATGGAAAAGTGAGTGGTAAGAGAGGTAGGAGGGGACCTCGGTTGATCTTCGTAAACACAGTATCAAAGATACTGGAGGAAGGTCACGTAAAAAGCATGAGGATCCCCCGGAGGGCATGTATGAAGAGGTTGATGACAGTGGACGAGGCGAAAGAGGTATATAGAGTTCTCTCTGACTACCCCGCTAGGGATAAAGCGTGAAGCTAAGTTAAGTTAAGTTATAATAAATTTACTAAGCACGTATCATCTGAAACGTCTCAACCTACGGAATATACTCATATTCGATTCAGCATGCACCCAGCGTCGCTAACGTGTTTAGTTATACGAGCGATCACGTGACGTCGGTCAGTGCGGGGATCAAAGCATTACACCTTTACTTTGTTGAGTAATAGCCCTACTTTATATGTGATATAAATTGTGGATTTATATATATTTAGATTTTTTTTAATATTATTTTAATTGTAAAGTACACGTGTCACGGTAGGACAGAGTTCGATGGTTGTGAGTTTGATTCCTACTCAAAGAAAGAATTAAACTTAGACGATGAGACACTTCGGTAAGACAGAGCTTAGCTTAGACTTAAACTTAAACTTGCCTCACAATATAAAATCTCAAATTTCGGAGGAAAGTGGAGAATAGTATTTGAACTGTAATCTCCGTCTACTATAGGTGTTGGAAAGCATGGGAAAAATAGAGATACTACTTAATAGTTATCAATATCTACGCTCACTTATAATTCTAATATTTATACAGTCGATTGATTTTTTAATGTATCACGTACAGCCTTATTTTTGTACAAACCAAAGAGAAGCATAGCTTATAATTTGAAAGACAGCAAAAATGTCTAAAAATTTTTATTGTAGTGCTTGAGTATTCTGAACGGGCGTCGCGTCGTCCATTTTGTAAGCCACACTTTTGAAACTTCGGTCTCAAGGTATGTTGTATGAAGTAGCAACGTTTTTCGAGTCGTTACATTAAATATCTTACGTGGAAATTTGAAAATTTTCTTATTACAAAGAAACCGTAAGGGTTGCAAGAAATGTTGTTTTCGTCTGCACAACCAGATACAACCGTTGCATCTTTGTAGAGGCCATAGTTGTTGGTTCGTCCCATTTTAAAGGAATAAATTTTAACTTGCTCGCTCTGGTATTAAGGCAAAACGCTGCGTGAGTTCAGCTACTCTGAAATTGAAAAAAAGAAAAAAATATGTGTCGATTACTGACCAGTAATCGACACATTGAAGAATAACATATGCAAATATGATTTACATATATACGTGTATTAATGAAACGAACATACAAAACAAGTTGCCTTAGCAACATGTATGTCACTCTATAAAAAAATGTATTTGATATTTTCGTAAAATGAAGTACGAAGCTTGAGTTGAACTCGTGCACGAAAGTTTCCAAACGTTGCATTACCTGTAAGAACGGCAAATAAATTATGTTTGTCGTACGAGAGCCTCCTTAAGGATTTATTTTTTATTATTTGTTGTTATAGCGGCATAAGACATAAACTATCTGTGAAAATTTTGAATTATCTATAACGGTTCATTAGACAGCCTGGTGACCGATGGATAGACTGACAAAAAGACATACAGCGGAGTCCAGATATTAGAGTCCCCACTTACACTTTGTGCACGGAATCCCAAAAAGTAATAAAGCACGCGCCATTTCTTGTACGGTTTGGATAGAAAGTTTCACTTCCGGTACATTTTCCAATTCAAAGTTGGAATAAGTTGATATAATAAGGTTCATAAATTACAAATATTCATCGTGTTTAAACGCTTTACTGTTAGAATTGTTAGTTCAATATAGATGATGCGGAAAATTTTACTTTCCCCACAAACACTTCGCCATGTCTAACTTTGTTATTTTGAGATTCTAATAAAAGTTTTCGTAAATAATCCAAATTTAAGGCGGAATGATACTTTGAAGATGCGAGAACTTACATAAATATTTAAAGGAGTGAAATGATAACCATACATTTTTTTATCGATAAACTACTGTATGTATTGTTAGATTTTAAAAATTAGGGGGATTTAAAACCTAGTGCTAAAACTCTACCTAAGTTCACTGAACTTTTTATATAATGGGTGTCGAGTGGCGAGAAATTTCCTCATTCATTCTCAAGTACACACAAGTCAGACACTGTGCTAGTGCGTCTCAATTAGACTTTTGGAGGTTACTTTTACTTACATTATAACAACTTTATATTTATAGGTAATGATGTGCTATAATCAAATATTCTTCTCTTCTCTCTTCTTATAATGGCTGATTTTTTAGCAGTATTTAGATAAAGTTTTATGAAAGTGGACGTCATCATGGGGCATTTAAGATATGATGTTATCACATTATCATAAATTTCAAACGAAATGGTCAATCACTTCATAGAATACTGATGTCATTAAAATGGAGTGAGACCTCTCTGACGCCCAAGGAAGCGCTGGATGGATGTCGTGATGCAGGACATGAGGGCCAATTGTCTAACCACCGAGGACGCTAAAGACCGTGCAAAGTGGAGTAGATTGAGTAGAAAGGCAGACCCTGGCAAATAGCCGGGATTAATGCCAGGAAGAAGAAGAAGACTGATGTTATTAAAAAGAAATAGGAGTGAGATCATAAGCCTGTAACTACTCAACACGCAGTGTGTATAATTCGGGCGTAATATATCTTTATACTAGAGTTATATTGTTTTGCGTGGAGCTATAAAGAAATAAAAAACATGAGGCCCGTCGTGGCGCAGGGGCAGAAAGTGTGACTATAAATACCACTGGTTCTATCCCCATTTGAGGAAATGAAATAATTATTTAAATTATATTTTAATTTTTTCGCCCTCGAAGCAAAGTGCAGCGTTGAGTTCCGCCAGTCAAAACGCAACACTAAGTTTCGTCTGCCTACTCTGCTGTGTGCGGGATGCACCGTGAAGATTTTTTCAGCTTAGTAAATATCAAGTTAACATTAATGAGATGCGATGGATAACATAAAAAAATTTAAACAAAATATAAAACTTGTCTGTATGTCCTTAGTAACCAGGGTACCATAATAAGCGGACTTTTATTTAATTATTTATTTACGGTTATAGTACTTTGCAATTTTTAATATCTTTGGGATATTAATTAAAAAAGTTACTCTTAGAGTGTTGACCGCAAAATTCTATACTTTCGGGCGTATAATGTTGCCAGAAGTAACTTATAGGCCGTGGGGAAACGAAATTGTCATGTTGTTCACATCGTAAACATTTTTTTTAGTTCCAGATAATCTATATATATAAAAGGACTTGTGCTGACTGACTGAGGTAAGACGCACGCAGAGCCGTAACCGCTGTGCGTAGAAACTTGAAATTTGGGCAGATGTTTATTTTCATATTCTGGACATCCACTAAGAAGGGAATTTGAAAAATTTTAACTCTAAAGGGATGAAATAGAGGTTGAAAGTTTGTATGGAAAACAAATTAAATCGGCACAATTTTTTATAAAATTTGAAATTCAGACTCTTAAAAACATTTAATTGAATACGTGTTTCATGGTTTTTTAGAATTCACCCCTTAAAGGTGCAAATAAGAGGTTGAAGGTTTGTATGGAAAAATCTTTAAATCGTCACCTATCTTTATAAAAAATTAAATTCAGACTGTTAAAAATATTTTATTGAACACGTGTTTCGTGGTTTTTTTCAATTTATCCCTAAGGGTGCAAATAAGCGGGCAAAGCCGCGCGTGCCCACTAGTATATTTATATATTAATTGCAAGAGACTTTTAATTTAATTTTTTTTTCAGGTAGCTGCCGCATTAATAAATGTACGTAATCCTTGTGCTTGTTACTTATTCAATTGTGGAACCCAACGTTACTGAAAAAATGTATAAAAGACATTCTCCGGACTAGGATTGACCCCACCACCATATCATATATATATGAAATATTCCCTAGTAGGGTAAGCAGCGGGAAATTGGGAACCTAGTTTTAAAACACTCCATTCCCATTAAGGTACGTCCGTCAAATACTGGAGGCATTACGTATTCAGTGGCGGAACTCAACGCCGCGTTTTGCCTAGTCACCAGAGCAAAGAAATGAAAATATTTATTTTGGCCGAGTGGGAATCGAATCAATGATCTGTCACGTTCAAATTCCCTAGTTCCTTATCATCCTTCATTAAACTCAAATAACATACGTATATTTAAGCCACAATATTATATATTATTAAGAAAACATACTAAAACTGTATAACAATTACTTCAGTGTATCGTTCAAGCTTTGTCCACACTAATGGTTTGGGTGACGTGGACGTAAAGTGCGTTGTTCGTGTGTTACTTTAGCGGATATTGTGAATATGAGTTATTGTGAAATAAATCTGTATGTGCAGTATATTGTTAATTTGTTGTTTATTAAATGTGAGGCTAGTCGTGGCGCAGCGGCACGAAGTGTGACTGTAAAACCGACTGGTTGTGGGTTGTGGGTTCCATCCCCACTTGAGGAAATAAAATATTTATTTATATTTATATTTTCATTTCTCCGCTCTGGTGTCGAGGCGAAGAGCGCTGTTGAGTTCCGCCACTCAACAAGCAATGCCTCTAGAACTCGGCGGAAAGTGGGGAATAACGGTGTGTCTTAACCCTAGGTTCCCTCTGCCTACCCTGCTGTGTGCGAGATACAGGGTAGAGCTGATTTTGATTAAATCCACAATTATCGGATACAATCAGACATCGCAACACACGTGAAAAGGTGAAATATCTTATTTCATTTTATACAATTTATACTATAGTCCAATTAAAATATATTCTATTAAATAACGCGGTGTTGTTTGAAAGAAAAAAGTGACGTCACATTGAAATCATGCCAAGGGTTGTTAAGATACTGCTCATTGCTTTTGTTTGTTTGTAATATCATTTTATATATGACATTTGACTGTGTAATTTAGTATAAATTTAGGTAAAACGAATGAAAGATATATTTAATATATTGTTTATCAAAATGCCTTTTTTCATTTTGTTGAAAGAATTTTCGTCTTAATTTATTGTGGATTTTATATCACTTTCATATTTTATGTGTTGTATTTTTATTTGTAGCTTCGTGGGTTACGGAAAGAAAATTTTATACATTTATAAAAATATTTTGTTTTATTTCCATTATTGCATTTAAATTAAAATATCATTTTTTTATTCTAATAACAATAACACGAGTAAGGACAGCCCGATACGGTAGCAAGTAATATTTTATACAGTGAAACGGACCGAAGAATAAACATATTTACGAAAATCATGTAAGAAGGATGAATAAATCATCTGAATGCAAGGTGCCACAGAAATCTCATATACTAAGACGTTTTCAATGTTTTTGGTAAGTCCTCTTACATTTTGCTTTTATATACGCTTATTGTAGACGTGCGGCTGTTGCAATTTTTACGTAAATTCTTGTTTATTTTATCGAAAAAGAAACTTAGAAACTTATAAGAATCGTCTATTGTGGGACATGAAACTTTTAACGGTTTTTTATTGGAAAAAGGATAATTTTTTGTTTAGGAAAACATTTGAAAGTTCAGGTTACAAAAAAATTATATTATATGGTCATTAGATTTTTTTTATAATACAGGAGACGCAATATTAGTTTGTAAATTCTATTCGCATGCACTGACATATTTAATCTCTTTTAAAAAAGTACAATTGCGTCGTTGCTGCACCTAAGTAGCGATATGATGTAGCAGAGAGATGTAGCATCATAACTCCAACTGTCTCTGTCTATACTCTATACTAAGTAATCTTATATATACATTTTTTTATAACTTTTGGAATAAATTTCGCGGTGTTAGAGAAAAGTATATTTTTCTTATTACAAAGATATAAGATAAGGTTCTTAGGCTGCTTAATTTTTTTACTTAGTAAGGCTTACCTTATCAGTTTTTTACATCCCATTTCATGAATACCTATTTAGAATCTTATAGAAAAAATGTGACTTTTTCTGGTTTGCCTCTTTGCCTTATACAATTTTAAAAGCGAACACATTTTCATTAGAACTTTCATTATAAAAACGAGACTCATATTTAATATTGTTAATTAAAATGTTAATTAGGCATAAATTATAATTATGGATAGATCTAGTTTAGATTAGACTAGATCCATAGACTATTTAAATTGGAAATTAATACCGTACAGAGGCACATGCGTGCGACTGCGACACAAAGGTTGTGGATTCGATTCACACTCAGAAAAATGAAATATTTAATATTTTTATTTTCTCGCTCTGGTAACGAGGTAACAGTAACAGATCGTTGAGATCTGCCATTCAACACGCAATGAAAAATTTGGCGCAAAGTAGAATCCTTAATCTCTATATATAATAAGACAGTAAAAATATTTTGTCTGTACATTTAGTAATTTTGACTGAAATGGATAGAGGGACACTTAAAAAGACTAATAGAAAGCAAAAAGATTTTTTTTGAATTTCTTGTCTGTCTGTCTGTCTGTCTGTCTGTCTGTCTGTCGACATATTGTTGTCCGCATTTTTCTCTGAAACTACTGAACCGATTTACTTGAAAATTTCACCAATTGCTTTGTTTTAACTCAATTTAGGTTCTAAAGTTTGGTTCATCAAAATCGGTTCATTAAAAAAAAAGTTATCGTCATTTGAATGAACTCAAGGCATTAGCTTGCCAGCGAATGTTATATAGAAATCGCGCTGGTATGACCCTGGCTAAAGAATGACGTTCGAAACGTTAATTTAAACTTTATATTTGTTTGTCATTCTATTATAGGGTGTGAGGCCAGTCGTGGCGCAGCGGCACGAGGTGTGACTGCAAAACCGACTGGTTGTGGGTTCGATCCCCACTCGAGGAGATGAAATATTTACTTAAATTTATATTTCCATTTCTTCGCTCTGGTGTCGAGGTTAAGCGCGGCGTTGAGTTCTGCCACTCAACAAGCAATGCCTCCAGAATTCGGCAGAAAGTGGGGAACGGAGTGTCTTAACACTAGGTTCCCTCTGCCTACCCTGCTATGTGCGGGATACAGCGTGAAGCTGATTTATTTATTTTAAGTAAACAAAATTGAATTGTTAGTAGAGATTACCTTCATAAATCATAACAGTGAAGTTTAAATCGTAATTAATTCAACACAGAGATAAAGAACGATTTGATCTTCAAAGAAATATCAAGTAAATACATAGATTTTTTGGTTCGTTCGTTCGTTTGAAATAAATCTATATAAAAATGCCTAAAAACATCCTTTCTACGTGTACTGTGTAATAACTATATATTTAGCAATTATTCATTTATCTAATAATATGCAAACAGGAGTTAATATGCAAACATTACAGTTATTTTACAAAGAATATTATGAATCCTTAACTAAATCAATAATTTTACATTTAAGGCTGTTTCTGAAGCAGTACTTTAAATTATTAAGTGACGTCAGCACATTTAACAGAGCGTTAAAAAACATAACATAGGTAAAAAGAACGTAATGTTACAAAAATATATATATATATAATAAATAATTAGCTTTATGTATATTTTATGAATATCAAATATCGACATTGGTCATATTTTTTAGTTCGAAACAATCAAAAATTCTTACAGAAGTTACGATAATGTCGTAAAAAAATCATAATAGAATATTACAGATTAAAGTAACAAAAAATCATATTTGAAGTCATTATAGTTGTCTTTATATTATATATGTTGTTGTATGTTGTCTTTATATTTGTTTGTCATTCTATTATAGGGTGTGAGGCCAGTCGTGGCGCAGCGGCACGAGGTGTGACTGCAAAACCGACTGGTGTGGGTTCGATCCCCACTCGAGGAGATGAAATATTTACTTAAATTTATATTTCCATTTCTTCGCTCTGGTGTCAAGGTTAAGCGCGGCGTTGAGTTCTGCCACTCAACACGCAATGCCTCCAGAATTCGACAGAAAGTGGGGAACGGAGTGTCTTAACACTAGGTTCCCTCTGCCTACTCTGCTGTGTGCGGAATACAGCGTGAAGCTGATTTATTTATTTATTTTATGATAGTTGTCAATCAATTCTGCTTATTAAATAATCATGTATTTTAAGCGGGCGAAGCCGTGGGCGGGCCGCTAGTTTAAAATAAACCAACACCGAAAAAAAATTGTACTTATATTTATATATCTTTGTTAACTGATTTTGTTTTGTTATTGTAATAAACTAATTCAGCTCTGCGCCCCAGCTCCAAACCAGCGCTTACGATAAAAAAATTGTCAATTTTTTATCTTTACAATGTTTTTATTTATTATCTTTCGAGCGAATCAAGGATTGTGGGGAGCGAAGCGAGCTAATTTTACATATAACGACGAATAATTCTATATATTATTACTATTATATACTTGTAACTTAATAAAAAGTAAATAAACATTTTTTTCACAACCATTTTGCGTCTCACATCTACGACTGATAAGTTAATAAGCTAACGAAGAGGCTCCCGCCTACAAGAGACTGTTTATCACCGCCTGATATAGGTAAGCGGCAGCAAAAACTCGGAAGTAATGAGAGTGGACCGCCATCACGATAATACTCTTAAGTGAAGTGAACTGTGGGGCTGAATTAATTGAACTAAAAATATTTACTTTAAAAGAAAACATATAGCTATGTAAGTATCTAATAAGAAAACACATGACAAGTATATTATACTTATTATTTGTGTAGTTTTGCCCATTCTAAAATGGTGTGGTTCTGGGCACCAGAAATTTCACTAGCAACAACATTCCCCAGAAAAATAAAAAAAATACACAAACATATCTGTGCAAAACTAAAGTCCAGCAGCACCGCCAGGAAATATCTCTAGATACGGCTGATATATAATATTTCTACGACGCTAACTCAGACAAAATAACAAAAAAAAACAAACGTTTTCCTTTAACGAATTAATAGTTGACACGGAAAGACGAGTCAACTGTAACGAGTAGGGTCGGAAGTAAAATAAAATCCTCATTATTCATCCGCCTCAACCGCTACTTAGCGTCCGGCAGATTGGACTGTGTTTTCTACTCTGTTAATTAGATTTGCAATTTGTCGTTTGGAATACAGTTTTAGGATAAGCATTTAAACAATTCTCTTTCAATATTTTTTTTAGCTATACGTTGTACCCCGCACACAGCAAGTCAGAGAGAATTGGGAACCTAGCGCGGTGTCCCTTAGACTCCGTTTACATAAAACACTTCTGTTTCCCACTCTTCGCTGAATTCTCGAGGCATTGCTTGTTGAGTGGCGGAACTCTACGCCGCCCTTTGTCATATTATCAAAGCGAGGAACGAGTATTAAATATTTTCATTCCCTTGTATGGACTGGGACAACCGTCTAGAGAACAGTTGTCGTCGTCGTGCGCTTTTGTTCTATTAATTTTTTAAATAATTTAAGTTATCGGCTATAAATAATCTCACATATGGGGGCAAAGGGAACCTACTGTCAGGCACTCCATTCTCTCCCTTTGCTCGAATTCTAGACATTATGTGTTGAGTGGTTAGTTTTACCAGAGCCAGCTAAAGAAAATAGTACTTTTCCCCAGATGAGGCTCATTCCCACAACCACAAACATTTTATTTACAGTCAGATACTGCCCTACTGCACTGCACTACTAGTATGTTTTGGAACGATATGTCATAAAATATATATTTAAATATAAATAAATGCAGTATGAAGCCTATTTCTTAGCAAAATTTTACATGAATTATTCTATTATAATTTATATTTACAGAAAAAAATAATAAAACAAGCTTATATTTTTACACAACTCTTTGAAATCCACTAAAAAGCTTACGTAGCTTTTGAATACGACCATAGTAACCAACAACGGGACTAGTGTTCAACCAGCTAGACGTCACAGCACTAAGCTGGTCTCATAAATGTGCCATATTTCATGCTCACGTTGAGCTCTTAGGCGTGCCGGTTGAGACGGACGAATTAAAAATTTACAAACATTAAGCTGTTTTTTTTTTATTTTTCGCTTTATCCTGAATATAACGGGGATGGAAGTAAACGCTAGTATTAATTAATATACTCCATTCTTCACTTTTCATTCGAATTCGAGACGCCGCCTGTTGAGTGGTGGAACTCAACGCCGCACTTTTTGTATCAGGGCCGGGAAATGAAAATAAGTTATCTCAGAGTGCGCGTGCATTAAAACGTGTGCTAGTACGTCAGGTTTTATGTTAAGTTACTATATATAACGTATACTATATGTGATATATTTATAATTTTTATAACAAATATTATTCAAATTTTGTGAATGTTCTAACTCACCAAAGTAACTTAAAGAAATATCTTTGTTGGCTAATTCGTACCTGAAACAAGTTATTAAAATTATTAGTATGTTTATGTGGTTTATAATATTTTTTAATTTATTAAGATTTAATACCGAACTATTAAATCTTAATGAACTTAAATAGTCACGCAAAGCAACATGTCAGGACGATGTTTTTTTTATTGGTAAAAAATAGAAGTACGTATTTTAATATATTCATTTGTTCGCTCTGACAACGAGCCAAAGCGAATTCTAAAAATAATAAATAAAATTAAATTAAAATTAGTTTCACGCTATATCCCGCACACAGCAGGGTAGGCAGAGGGAACCTAGTGTTAAAACACTCCGTTCCCCACTTTCTGCCGAATTCTGGAGGCATTGCGTGTTGAGTGGCAGAACTCAACGCCGCGCCTAACCAGAGCGAAGAAATGGAAATATAAATTTAAGTAAATATTTCATCTCCTCCAGTGGGGATCGAACCCACAACCAGTCGGTTTTGCAGTCACACCTCGTGCCGCTGCGCCACGACCGGCCTCAAAATAATTATTACTCTTATTTTATTTTGTTTCAATAAAATATAATATTTAATTTTTTTTAATATGTACTCGTAAATATGTTAGATTATGTAAATGATTGAGACCAACGCATTGTGCGCTCTGTTCTCTTTGGCTACTCCGGAAAGGGTAAAATGTGATGTAAAATAAAAATAAATTAAAATGTTCCAAATATCATATCACGTGATCATCACGTGAATAGTACTGGCAACCTGTCTTACTTTAATTCACCTATAAATATTTACTACACGCTATATCTCGAGTAGGCAGAGAGTCTAGTGTTTAGACACTCCTTTCCACTCTGTATAAATATTCACTATAATATTTTAAAATAATCACATGTTACATTAGACTCATTTTTTTATTAAAAAATAATAATATATTTTACATTTCATTTCTATACATTTCACTTAGAATATATATTAACAAGGATAAGATTTCCAAGTGTCGTTATCACAGCAAAGCTTCATGTTTGTTTCCGCGTTTCAAAATTACATTTGACCCCATTCCCACTATCTCCGCACCGCTAGTTAGTTAAAACATGTTGACGTTAAAGAGAATATTCTTAGTTAATTAAAAAGAGCAGAAATGTTTAAAGGAATATTTAATTTATTTTATTTTTGAAATATCTCTCTTTAAAATATCGATGAATTTTACACAACAACCTTTTGCCTCGTCTGTTGTCATCAATCTGTCATCATCTATCTACATTTAAGCAGATACTCCTCCTTGTACCTGCTTAATCACCTCATTCGAGCTTTTACGTGATTTTTTTCCAGTATCTATCTCATATTGATACTGTATTCTCGAAGGCTATCCAAGGCTGATAATAAATCTAACTCATTATACTCATCCAGCTACAGTTAGATATAACATCTCAACTCAAAGCCACGTCACCAAAGAGAAATAATATTTTAAATTGCCATCAATACATATATTTCTAAGTAATATGTTAAAATATCAAATTTCAAATTTTAATTAGTCATATAATTGAGAAATTTAATCAAAAGGGCTTATCCATCAAATATCGGGCCTAAAATCTCGATTTCCCTAATCCCAGTGCATAAAAGGCTTTCTCCAGTGATAACGTTTGACGCTACCGAGTCTACCATGCAAATGTGACTAATTTCAGTCAAAGCAACTGCCGCGAATGGGTCCATTTAAGGCCATCCGCAGTATTGTCTGCCTGGCCTTGTTGACTTAAATGTAAATGTGGACTGGACGTAAATATTTACTAGCGAATATACCGAGCATAGACGATTTATAAAGGAAATATTTCTTGGCTTGATTATTTTGTTTTATTGTTGTATTGTATTAAGTTCGAATGGAATATTTTTGTCTTTTTTTCATTAGATAGTGTTTTTTTTTGTTACTAGTAATGGAAGATTTTATTTCCTATTTCAATGCTGCAATAAGATGATATGCGCAAAATTAAAACAAAAAATAGAAATAATACTTTATTTAATTTGATGTACCTACAGGAAATTTCAAAATAATAAGTGAATTTATCAATACTTATTATACCTATTTACTATTTAAAATTCGTTACTTAATCTCTTCTATAACCTGTCTATTACTCAAAAGATAATTATTTAGAGAAAGATAATAAAGATGAACGAAGAAACATATTTTTTATGCCAAGTACTGCAATTTTCATAAACGTTAGCGAGCTCAGAAAAATTCGTAAGCCCTAAAATAACCTTTAAATTGGATAACTCATAATATTTTACATTACACTTTATATTTTATTGTATTCATTACGCGGATTTTTTTTGATAGTTGGAAAAGATGAAGTCTTTTCAATTAGGTGCAATATATCATTTTAAATTTATTTTTACAATGGTCGCTGGTGATATGTTTTATGTATTGAATTTTTCTTCGTAATAGTTGTAGGTTCAAATTTATTATAATTATACTTCCTTTTGACTTACAATTCTGAAGTTGATACAGAAGCCTCGGTAGGCGAGTTCGACTCACACTTAACCTTATAATAAAAAAAATAAAAAAAGATGTTAAACACTAGGTCGTCTTAGCGTTTAAAACTCAATCAATTATAGATCAACATTCAGTGTATTTCCTTTCTGAAATAATATTACGAAAATTGTAGACTACAAAATAATAAGACAAAAGATAATATTAAAATTCCATCCTATTCTATTTTATTATTGTAGTGATGTCTTACATACAGTACACAATTTAGTTCGAAATTGCTTTAAGGCGCTCTGGTTATTCCCGAGACAACGTTCTTGGGGGTAATGTCAAAGAGTTAAATGTTTCATTGCTTTATGCTTCACTTCTTTTTCTTCTATTGAGAAATTTTCAATATGACGAGGTCAGTCGGGGCACGGCCTCGGTCGGGTTAACAGTAGGTTCCCTCAGCCTACCCTGCTGCGTTAAGCTAATTAAATTTCTCACCATGGCGGCGGCGTGCCGGAATGTCACGTGGAAACGACACGGCTTTCTGTAAGACATTTAATTAAATACCGCTGCGAGCGCTAATTAGGTTCAACTACTCGTAATGATATAACAAACGATGTTATACTAGTTTTGTATAAAGTATATTATTTTTATTTGAAAATAAACAGCTTTGCGCTTTTTTCAGTTTTCACTTTTAGATCAATTTTAAAGATAAATCGGTATACTTTTGTTAGCTTATTTGCTATATAGCCGCACATAAAAAGTAGGCAGACGTGTAATGATTTTATATTTATTAGTTTTAATATTCGCGATAATTTATTATAAAAATGTAAATCAACCTCTTTGTTTAATAAAAAGATGTTTTTTAAAAAGAAGTAATATAAATTTATGGAACTGTCACCAGAGAACACTAATAAAATGACGCTTTATGTGGTCGGAAAATTCGAGATATACTTTTAGACTTGGAGCGGAAGAAGAAAGAGGTCCTCTAGAATAACTTATTGTATTAGAATTTAAGAGAAACATTGTACAAGCTTAATAGTATTTTACTCTGGAAGAAATATAAGTTCTGTAAAAGCCTCGAGCTGTTTGATTTCTTTACACTAGTAACATGCGATTTTTTTTTCTGCTTTCCGTTGCAGCTTGTCTTACACACTCCGTCCCCAGTCCCCTATTGTCTTACTCATTACCTATAATATGTGCTATGTTGCTGTACATTTTGTTCGGCTTCAACAAAAAAGTATTATAAACAAGGTAAAAATATATACAATATATACGCAAACTTTACCCTCTTTGAGATAGAAATGGCTATATTTCTTATACTTTGTGTTAACAACTTTTCAGGTGTTAATATTCTTTGTTCTTTTTAGAACGGGCGGAGGCAGTTGTGGTGTAGGATCAATCTTTGAGTGTAGATAACATAATTGTCGGTTCGATTTTAACTTAGGGAAATTATTAATTTTTAAATTATTTTCATTTCCCCATTCTGTTTTATTTGAAACAAACACAATTATACAGAAGTGACATAAAAAGGATCAATCTATATTTCAATAGAAAAATTATCCCAATACATTTTGTTTTTTTGTTTGTTTTACGCTAACAAAATTTACATTTTGCTAGGTAAGTAAGTTTACCTTCATTTAATCTCTTGGACTGACTCCTTCAGTCTACTTGCCAATATAAGATTATAGTTATAATTTCATAGTTATTCTTACACATTTTTACCAAAATGAAATGATGAAAATCTGACCAATTTAACTGTATAAAACAATTTATTTTTAAACAATAGTAGTCTAAACTATTAAAACAGCAGGTATTTATAATGAAAAAAAAAATCTTATGAGGCCTCATGGCGCAATGGGGTAACGTTCGACTGTAAACGCGATAACTACAGGTTTGATTCTTTATTTCCCTTCTGCAGCATGCTGAATGGTGGAACTTACTTACTACGAGTAAATAAGATAATTAATTTGTCACAGTGGGAATTGAACCCACAAACATCGTCTGTCCCACTACATTACAACGGCCTCAGTTATAATCGTTATTAATTAAATAATCTGGTTTTCCTTATAAGATTGAAAATATTTGTCATTATGTTTATGATGTAAGAAGTTATAGTAATATTACCGATGTGTTGGTTCTAATCAACACACGTTACGTGGAACAATGCAGACCACAATGGGTGGTATTGTTAAGATGTTAGAATTTATCGGTTCGTATAGTAGTTACTCACTCGAATCCTCTATTATTTGTCAAATATAACCTTATTCGGTATGTATAGGTTACAATGAGGTCTCCACATCGGAGCGAAGGAGTAAAAATATTAAACAATTCATTTTCTCGAGTTGAAATTTATCCCAGTACCTTTCGCGTTTACAGACACAGTCTTGTGTCCGTGCGCCGACTGGCCTCAACTGTGAATGTGATGGAAACTATTCAAATGATACGTATATTTAGACAAATATTGAATCAGGAAGCTTTTATGAATTCTTACGCCGACTTCTGGCGACGAATAAATTTTACGAAACAACAATTATTTTACGAAAGGAAAAAGTTTGTTAATGTGGAGTTGCTAGAGTTTTATAGGCAAAAGAAAGGTTCGTTTGAAAGATCTTATTTAAAAATTTAGTTTTTTCAAAATTAGAAGTTTATGGATATAATTGTGATATCATAGTGAAGCTTTCAGCGTTAACTTGTTGTTTTTAGCCCATATCTGTTAAAAGAAACACAATATTAGTTTTAATTACATTAAAATATAACTTTCTTTAGAAATAAAATAAATAATCTTAAAGAACCTATTAAAAAACTGAAACTTCTACAACGCAGACAGCGAAAAATAGTCACCAAGATATTTTAATTATATCAAATTACTTCTTATAATAAACCTTTTACTGTAATTGAACTTTTGAAATATAAGGATAATATCAGACTAACTCAAGTCGGTACAGCTTGCAGCGACGGACACAAATTGCCCACAAATTGTGGAGATTATTTTTTTTTCCATACGGATACCACGGAAAAGTCATTTACAATTCTCTTTTATTATCAACGCCACAACGTCATTAATAATAGAAAGGATACTTTTCGGGTAAATTTGTCAAAGTGTCATTTCATTATTTTCATTGTTAACATCGACTCAGGTTTGTACGCGTTATTGTTATGTGATTTGCAAAATAATTTATCTTTTGTTTTTCTACAATTATTTTTTTATTTCAATGTATCCCGCACACAGCAGGGTGGGCAGAGGGAACCTAGTGTTAAAACACTCCGCTTCCCACTTTCTGTCGAATTCTGGAGACTTTGAGAGTTCAACGTCGCGCTTTGCCTTGGCACCAGAGCGATGAAACGAAAATATTAAATATTGCATTTTCTCGAGTGGGACCACAATCCCACAATTTTTCCCTTTTACAGTCACACGATTGTACTTCTGCGCTACCATTGACTCCTGACAAAAGTAGTTTCTATTCTGATTTGTTTAAAAATATTTCTTCTTTCAAAATATACTACATGATACAATATACTTTTCCTCAAACTTCCACTTTAAAAGATGATATACGTTTGTTGTTGATTAAAAACAGACTCCAAATGTAAGAACAATGGCAAGACCCAGATAAGTTAAAACAAAGAAACCATTCTATGTAATGTATTATTTTTATAAAATGTTCATCACGTGGTCAGTAAAGTGTTAAAAAATATAAATAGAACTTATCTCATAACTTATGGACTTATTATAAAACCAAAGAAATATTTGACGTCACTATGGTTAAAAAATAGATTTTCGTTAGGGGGAATTATGATATTATTTCTCTGATACACTCGAAACAAAGGTAAGACACATTTTGGCGTTAAGTTCCGCCATTAAGAACATAATTTCACAAAAATGGGACCCAAATTGTGAATCAAATGTCTTAACATTATTTTTTTATGCTTTCCTTGTTTCCTGCGAGATTAGTGTATGCTTATATAAAAATATGTATAAATGCCAATAATGTTTAGTCAAAAATATAAGATATTTTCTTGTATAAAAATCTTTCAATAGTTGTCGCAATTTTGGAATAAAAATACTTATCTATACTAATATTATAAAGAGGTAAGATTTGTATTTTTGTATGTATGTTTGTATTGTTTTCACACAAAAACTACCGGACGGATTTTAAAAATTCTTTCATTATTAGAAAGCTGCATCTTCACTGTCCCACATAGGCTATATTACATTTTAAAAAAAAATAGGGATCCCTAAGAAAAATGCAATAATGTAACCCAAGGTGTGAAAAAATTGATCTTAAAAATTATATCATCGCGTGCGCTGCGAAAACTATTGATGATAGAACAAAATAATGTTCTACAGTATTATAGAACGCATCAATATCTATAAAAAAGTCCGCGATACCATATGTCCAACTTCTATAGTTATGACAATATAACTACTTTTTTATATTTTTTAAGTTGATGAAAGTGCCGGCAATAATCAAACCAATTTATTCATACCTCTGCATTGATCCTTATTCTATTAATGATATTTTATTAAAAATAATTTCAATATGCCTAAAGTACTTTTTAAATTAACAAAATCGGACATTTCATTCAAAAGATATAACGAATTTAAAAATATCACTCTAAAGAAAATCATGTAATAATAAAAAATGCGGAGTATGTGCCGTGTGGCCTCGCGCTCCGTAGCGAGTAACTAACTCTGCGGGGTGGGGAGAAGTGCATCGATATCTCTAACATTATGAAGACAGCCAATTAGAGGTTTGTTTCTTTGTTTGAATCGAATAGGCCCCGAAACTACGAGAGAGGATTTGAAAAATTCTTTTACAATTTGACGATTAACGTGTAAAAAATATAAAAAAAACTTATATCGCGTACGCTGTGGAAATTATTAAGAATAGAGCAAAGTGATGTACTAAAATTTGATAGAAGACATCAATATCTACAAAAAGTTTATGATACCACGTGTTACTGTTAGAGTTATGGCACAATAACTAATTTTCAAAGTTCGTATTATCATAGTGCAGAGGGACATCAAAAAATATACGTATTATTGCGATAGACGCCGTAGAGGCCCAAGGGCACAGGGATGTGACTGAAATGCGGCGGACGTGGGTTCGATTCCCACTTAAGGGAATGAATTATTATTTCTATATATTTTTATTTCTTCGCTCTAGCACCGAGGCATATGCCCGGCGTTTAGTATTGCCACTTAACACGCAATGCCTCGAAAAATTCGGCGGAAAGTGAGGAACAAAGTGTCTTATGTTCCCTCTGCCTACCCTGCTGTGTGCGGGTAACAGCGCGAAACTAAAAACAATAAAAGGAGTATATTATTCCTCTATACATATACTGTTTTCTACTCTGTCATAATAAACAGCTTTAAACTTTGCATACAAAGGTATCCCGTAGTTTATCTATTTTTTTCAATTATTATACCAGTACAGTAACGATACTAATGTGGTCTATATATTTATATATATTTAATATTTTTCCACCCTTTAGTGTTGTTCAGGTGGAAAACAGACATTTTTTTAAAATGAGAAAATATTTCATCTCCTCTCTATTTCTTCTCTTCTCTATATATTATAAAATAAGAACGCATTTCGTCTCCGTCTGGCCTTTCTAAGTCTTTTTCTTCTAAACCACCCAACGGATTTTGATGCGGTTTTCACCATTAGGTAGAGTATTTCTCAGAAAGGTTTATATATGGTTTATTATATGTATATTTTATTGTAATTTGACATAAATATGATAAATGTGTAAAGAGTCCTACCTGTTGAGACACTTTCACGCATGCGCCGCTCTAATGGTATAATAGTCCTAAATGAAAAGAATGTACTAGAGTATTATTCCTCTTCTAAGGATAACATACAGTGAGCATATTTCTGTCTAAAAATAGTAATTTGAATATATTTTTTATTGTGAGGGATGTTTGTCCATAATAGTATCAATCCTTTTAAATACTTTATTAATTTTCTACGTTAAACGAAGATAAAATTTGCTTTTTACACTATTTTGAAACTACGAATTGTTTTAGAGAAAAACGCATTTAATTGTTGACACATCACGCCGGCTATAAACCGCAGTTTTGGCGCAAGTTTCATTTATTACCTTACTCTCAGGATATAAAATTCAAATTCAAATTCAAATAATTTTATTCAAAATAAGAAGTTACATGCTTCATTTTTTGAACGTCAAATTTACCACCAGTTCACTAAAATTAATGCCTCAGACCTGAGAAGAACCGGCGCAAGAAACTCAGCGGGACCTATTTTTTAAAATCAATTTTAAACAAATACATATTTAATTATTTGTGACAATGATACCTTTGAAACAGACTGGAGCGAGCATTTCATTCCCAAGGCGTGTTATCATTTACAAAATCATTAATTTGGTAATAACCTTTAACACACAAACGTCTTTTCACAATTTTTTTAAATCGTGATATAGAAAATTCTCTGACGTTTTCTGGGATCCTATTGTAAAAGCGTACACATTGTCCCATAAAAGAATTACGGATTCGATGCAACCGAGTCACAGGTGCACCAAGGTTATGCTTATTTCTAGTGTTAATACTATGAAAATCACCAATTTTGGTAAAATTATTAATGTTTTTCTTAACATACATAACATTTTCAAAAATATATTGCGATGCAACTGTCAATATATTAATTTCTTTAAACTTTTGCCTTAAGGAGTCTTTAGGGCCTAAGTTATAGATTGCACGAATAGCTCGCTTCTGCAGGACAAATATCGGTTGGATACCGGCTGCATTACCCCAAAGTAAAATCCCATAGGACATAATACTATGGAAGTAACTGAAGTAAACAAGTCGAGCCGTTTCTACGTCAGTTAATGATCTAATTTTTTTGACCGCGAAAGCTGCAGAGCTAAGTCTATTCGCCAATCCATCAATATGGGGTCCCCACTGTAATTTGGAGTCTATGGTGATACCGAGAAATACCGTAGAATCGACAGGATCTACGGGTTCACCATTCAAGAGTACATCGGCTTTAACAACTTTCGTGTTAGGTGTTCTAAAAATAATACATTTAGTTTTTTTACTATTCAATAGTAAGTTATTAACACTGAACCAATGTACTACTTTCGATAGAGCATTGTTTACATCGTCATATACGATTTGTCGTCTTTTTATTTTGAAAATCAATGAGGTGTCATCAGCAAACAATACTATCTCATGATCCTTTTCAACTAGATATGGTAAATCATTAATATATATTAAAAAGAGAAAAGGACCAAGAATAGACCCTTGTGGGACCCCCATGCCGATTACCGAACCAGGAGATTTCTTGCCATTCACATCAATCCTCTGAACTCTGTCAGCTAAATAAGAGGTCAGAAGATTGAGTGCATGTCCTCTTATGCCGTAGTAGTGTAGCTTCATGACCAATGTTGAATGCTGTACACAATCAAAGGCTTTGGACAAATCACAAAACATGCCAAGAGCATCCTGCGATCCCTCCCAAGCCTCATAAATATTCTTTATAAGACCTATACCAGCATCTGTAGTTGAACGACCTTTAGTAAAACCATACTGTTTATTGTGCATGAGATTATGTGAATCAAAATGAAGTAATATTTAATTAAAAAAATATATATATATATATATATATATATATATATATATATATATATATATATATATATATATATATATATATATATTCGATATTCATCTAAATGTTATTATACTTGTACGCACTGGGGAAAAATGTGCTGTCTTTATGTTGTATGTCAATATAGGATGACTACATTCATCCATCTTAAATTACATATTTTTTATAATTTTTTATTTTATTTTTTTAATAAAAAAAATACGGCCAGTCATGTCACAGGGGCACACCAAGAAAAAGAAGACACTCAACACGCAATGCCTCCAGAATTCGTCGGAAAGTGAGAAGCGGAGTGTCTTAACACTAGATTCCCTCTACCTGCTCTTCTAAATGCGGGAAACAGCATGAAGCTGAAAAAAATGTCTAACCCAATATCTTACACATAACCGATTATTAATATCAACTAAATATCACTAACGGAAACAACGGAAATAACGAAAACAGAAAATGTACAATTAAATAGCAACCGATAGTTCAACGAGATGTTCTAAATGACCTTGATATATAGCTAAGACATATTTCAAAGGCGCGCTTACTCGCATCCCGCTGTACTTTACGTCTTCATAAAAAGAAAATACGGTGAGATGTTTACTGCGAATAAACCTAAACAGACAGTATTTTAATATTAGCCATATTTTGTTACTATGCAATGAGGTTAATTTGTCTTTTTTTGGCTAAATTAAAAGGTAAAAATAATTGGTTTTGTTTTCAATTTTTTTGTTAAAAATCGAAATTAAGAAGTAAATTTAATTAAAATAAAGGCTTCACGCTATACACAGTACCCGTACACAGCAAGACAGGCAGAGTACCTGGAAAACTAGTGTTAACCTACATAATATTTCACTCTGTTCCTATTAAGACATTTCACCACTCCTCTTTCCGCCGAGTGACGTAGCTTTAGCTTAGATAGCTGTTTAAAATTTTATTTTGTGATAAATCTTTATCTAAAATATCGCCGTTGCTTTTGTTAAGTTAGCTAAGAATAAGCATTTAAGTGAACACTGGGCACTTCCGCTCAACATGCAATGTTACAAACAAGTCAGCTGAAACAATGTGATTGTCGAACAACGTGATTTGTTTTTATAAGGCAAAACATTTTATTAAGAAATAATGGTAATAAATAACAAACAATTGTTTCTGAGTTCCATTTCAAAAATAGTTGGAATATAAAGGAATTCGTGATAAAATTAACATAAATCAAATCATCTTCATCCCGCACTCAGCCGGGTAGACAGAGGGAACCTAGTGTTAAGACATTCTGCTCCCCAATAAATTATTTATTTATACATTAAAATATTTTAACATTAATTAATTAATTTTATAACGATAGTGTACGTAGAATATGACCGGGGAAAATGTTGATTCATGGCTTCCGAAATTAAAATAGACGCTTACTAAAAAAGTACATATGAAACATGAAACACAATTTGTTTAACAAACATAATATTTAATAAAATAAAATTTTATTTTTTTTGTTATTTAAACCATTCATTAGAAACAATTGGAATATCTTTATTATAATCGTGCTAAATATCAAGGAAATACATTATAATATGCTATTTTATCGTACAATTTATTATTCTCTTTAATCACACGCCTCTAGGAGATATTGTGGTGAGTTCGTTTGAAAAACAGGAACTTTAATAGAATACATCCACTCCCATCCAACGCCACGTTTCGCCAAAGTTTGTTTAGTTTAGCGGACCGTATATCAGCGACGTCTAACTAAAGCCTTGAAAATGGCTCTGAATATGTTGTGAGACAAATATTCTACTAGAACTCGTTTGGGCTTGCTAAAACCTATGCTAGTCACGTATTATGTGTGTTTGATTGTATTTGTGGATATGTTTATACGAGAGGACCTGGGAATCTAGCTTAAAAAAAATCGTTCCCATTTAGACGTTTCAATTCCGCACCTTCCAAATTCTGGAGGCATTGCGCGTGGAGTGGAGGAACGTCGCGCTTTGCCTTTGCCTGTGACAGTAATGACGATAATAAAAATCAATGAATCTTATGATTCATTGATTTTTATTATCGTCATTATTTTACATTATTTTATATTATTTATACACTGCACTTATGTGCAGTGTATAAATAATATATAAACTCATCTTTCATACATTCGATCATTCGATACAGTCACTCATTCATACATTCGTTCACTAGTGTATACAAACGAATACATACCCGTCATTAATATGAGTATAAGACGTGTTAGTTAGTGTTGCTGATCGATAGTGGACTATCGATCGGAATTCGATATTCTATCGATAGTAGTCCGATAGAAGGACTATCGATATTAAAATCGATAGTATCGATTAAAGAGATAGTATCGATTAAAGAGATAGTATCGATTAAAGAGATAGTATCGAAACTATCGATAGTTCAAAAGGGTACAATACTATCGGACAAATGCAATGCTATCGATATTATCGATAGTATCGTATCTCCAAATCAGAAAGACATCGATACTTCGATAGTATCGATACTATTGAATTTCTAGGAAACGATAATATCGACAGTATCGATAGTATCGATACTATCGATTATTGTGAACTATCGATTGCTTGCTAATTTGCGATAGTATTGCTTATTATTTTCTTGTGTCTTCATTATGATATTAGAAACATCTTAGTTGAAGTACGTAACTAATTGCTTATTCATACGTAATTATAAATATAATAAAAACGTATTTTGTTCTTTTCATTTCATCTTGTAATTAAGCTTAAGAATCATACTCAATACTATCGTAAATTAGCATATAATCGATAGTGCAAAATAATCGATGGTATCGATACTATAGATTTTATCGATACTATTGTATCCTAGACATTCAATAGTATCGATACTATCGATTGTATTGATTAATTTCCGATTAGGAGATACGATACTACAGATAGTATCGATAGTATTGCACTTAGCCGATTGTATTGTATTCTTCTAAACTATCGATAGAATCGATAGTATCGATAAGATCGATACTATCGATTGTTGTATCGATCGTATAGGCTTTTTTAGATTAAAACTATCGATCGCGAAACTATCGATAATTTGGCAACACTAGTGTTAGTGGTAGAAATCTGTCAGCTAATTTCGTATTCATTTTTCTATTAATAAATTAAGTAAAATTTCACACATAATATAATAAAGAATGAATGATTGGTAATAGTTAAAACCATTATTAAATAACTGCAAATAAACAAGTGAATTTACTTTCAAAAACCATGTTGAATTATGAAACTATTTAACACACAAACGTCTTTTCACAATTTTTTTAAATCGTGATATAGAAAATTCTCTGACCTTTTTTGGGTTCCTATAATGCGATAAAATAATATTTTTTTCAATTCCTCGTGTGGTAAATAGGCAAAGCGCGGCGTGGAGTTCCGCTACTTAACACACATTGCCTCAAGGTTTTGAAGGAAAGTCAATTACATTAAAATTATTTCCTGTTTCCCGTTCTGATAGACAAGGCTTTCAGTTTAGTTTGGAGATTGGGCGGAATGTGGGAAACGAAGTGTTAATTTTACCCTTTGCCTATCTTTCTTGCAAGAAAGGAAAATAATATGTTTGTCAAACAATTAATTTTAATGAACGCAACTAAAAATGTTAAAGTGACTAATGCTAGTCTCGAGCAAAATAAAATAAGCAGTGTACTATAAAATAAAGCGAATAGTTTTGTTTTTCAAGAACAACAATTAACAATTTTTCAACACGGTCTATTCTAAGGGTTTCTATATTGTCGTCGAAATTATATAATTAATTACCCCGAGTAGAAATCGAACTGAGAACCGTCGCGTTATAGTCCCACGTTTATGCTCTTGCGCCGCGACGACCTCGAGGCAATTTAAGTACTCATTCGTGATTTAACTGTTAATATAGTCTATTTCTTAATCATTTTACCAAAATCATGAGTTCACTGAATACGTAAAAACCCAAAATAAACCAATTATAACATTTCCAACAGAGACAACACAAATACCCTACAAATCATAATAAAAGTCAGCAAAAACAAAAAGTTTTTGCCGGAACAAAGTTCACTAGTGGCTTGTAGTTTAAGAGATTAACCGCTGTCCAAATTCAAAATAGGGATGTCACGATCCGGTCGCGGGAACGAACAATTTGTCAGATCAACGACTCAGAGCTGGAACCGGAAGTACTTTACGGTTTTTAGGTATTCAACGACTGAAAATATTAAAGACAAGACTTCCGGTCGCTTGAGAAAATGTTATTTTTGTATAAGTTTCATAATTCAACATGGTTTTTGAAAGTAAATTCACTTGTTTATTTGCAGTTATTTAATAATGGTTTTAACTATTACCAATCATTCATTCTTTATTATATTATGTGTGAAATTTTACTTAATTTATTAATAGAAAAATGAATACGAAATTAGCTGACAGATTTCTACCACTAACACTAGTGTTGCCAAATTATCGATAGTTTCGCGATCGATAGTTTTAATCTAAAAAAGCCTATACGATCGATACAACAATCGATAGTATCGATCTTATCGATACTATCGATTCTATCGATAGTTTAGAAGAATACAATACAATCGGCTAAGTGCAATACTATCGATACTATCTGTAGTATCGTATCTCCTAATCGGAAATTAATCAATACAATCGATAGTATCGATACTATTGAATGTCTAGGATACAATAGTATCGATAAAATCTATAGTATCGATACCATAGATTATTTTGCACTATCGATTATATGCTAATTTACGATAGTATTGAGTATGATTCTTAAGCTTAATTACAAGATGAAATGAAAAGAACAAAATACGTTTTTATTATATTTATAATTACGTATGAATAAGCAATTAGTTACGTACTTCAACTAAGATGTTTCTAATATCATAATGATTGGTTACTACACAAGAAAATAATAAGCAATACTATCGCAAATTAGCAAGCAATCGATAGTTCACAATAATCGATAGTATCGATATTATCGATACTGTCGATATTATCGTTTCCTAGAAATTCAATAGTATCGATACTATCGATAGTATCGATACTATTGAATTTCTAGGAAACGATAATATCGACAGTATCGATAGTATCGATACTATCGATTATTGTGAACTATCGATTGCTTGCTAATTTGCGATAGTATTGCTTATTATTTTCTTGTGTAGTAACCAATCATTATGATATTAGAAACATCTTAGTTGAAGTACGTAACTAATTGCTTATTCATACGTAATTATAAATATAATAGAAACGTATTTTGTTCTTTTCATTTCATCTTGTAATTAAGCTTAAGAATCATACTCAATACTATCGTAAATTAGCATATAATCGATAGTGCAAAATAATCTATGGTATCGATACTATAGATTTTATCGATACTATTGTATCCTAGACATTCAATAGTATCGATACTATCGATTGTATTGATTAATTTCCGATTAGGAGATACGATACTACAGATAGTATCGATAGTATTGCACTTAGCCGATTGTATTGTATTCTTCTAAACTATCGATAGAATCGATAGTATCGATAAGATCGATACTATCGATTGTTGTATCGATCGTATAGGCTTTTTTAGATTAAAACTATCGATCGCGAAACTATCGATAATTTGGCAACACTAGTGTTAGTGGTAGAAATCTGTCAGCTAATTTCGTATTCATTTTTCTATTAATAAATTAAGTAAAATTTCACACATAATATAATAAAGAATGAATGATTGGTAATAGTTAAAACCATTATTAAATAACTGCAAATAAACAAGTGAATTTACTTTCAAAAACCATGTTGAATTATGAAACTTATACAAAAATAACATTTTCTCAAGCGACCGGAAGTCTTGTCTTTAATATTTTCAGTCGTTGAATACCTAAAAACCGTAAAGTACTTCCGGTTCCAGCTCTGAGTCGTTGATCTGACAAATTGTTCGTTCCCGCGACCGGATCGTGACATCCCTATTTTGAATTTGGACAGCGGTTAATCTCTTAAACTACAAGCCACTAGTGAACTTTGTTCCGGCAAAAACTTTTTGTTTTTGCTGACTTTTATTATGATTTGTAGGGTATTTGTGTTGTCTCTGTTGGAAATGTTATAATTGGTTTATTTTGGGTTTTTACGTATTCAGTGAACTCATGATTTTGGTAAAATGATTAAGAAATAGACTATATTAACAGTTAAATCACGAATGAGTACTTAAATTGCCTCGAGGTCGTCGCGGCGCAAGAGCATAAACGTGGGACTATAACGCGACGGTTCTCAGTTCGATTTCTACTCGGGGTAATTAATTATATAATTTCGACGACAATATAGAAACCCTTAGAATAGACCGTGTTGAAAAATTGTTAATTGTTGTTCTTGAAAAACAAAACTATTCGCTTTATTTTATAGTACACTGCTTATTTTATTTTGCTCGAGACTAGCATTAGTCACTTTAACATTTTTAGTTGCGTTCATTAAAATTAATTGTTTGACAAACATATTATTTTCCTTTCTTGCAAGAAAGATAGGCAAAGGGTAAAATTAACACTTCGTTTCCCACATTCCGCCCAATCTCCAAACTAAACTGAAAGCCTTGTCTATCAGAACGGGAAACAGGAAATAATTTTAATGTAATTGACTTTCCTTCAAAACCTTGAGGCAATGTGTGTTAAGTAGCGGAACTCCACGCCGCGCTTTGCCTATTTACCACACGAGGAATTGAAAAAAATATTATTTTATCGCATTATAGGATCCCAAAAAAGGTCAGAGAATTTTCTATATCACGATTTAAAAAAATTGTGAAAAGACGTTTGTGTGTTAAAGGTTATTACTAAATTAATGATTTTGTAAATGATAACACGCCTTGGGAATGAAATGCTCGCTCCAGTCTGTTTCAAAAGTATCATTGTCACAGATATTTAAATATGTATTTGTATAAATTTATTTAAAAAAAATAGGTCCCGCTGAGTTTCTTGGAACCGGTTCTTCTCAGGTCTGAGGCATCAAATTTAGTGAACTGGTGGTAAATTATTTGACGTTCAAAAAATTAAGCATGTAACTTCTCATTTTGAATAAAATTATTTGAATTTGAATTTAAAATTTACAGTTGCAAGCTTGTACCTCTCCGCTACGACTGGCTTCTACTTAATTCCAAATTATATTTCTGAATTACTTTTGTATTAAAAATGTACTATGTAGTGTAACGATCCATACCAGAACTAATTGTGTTGGTAAATAATATAATTAATAAAAAAAAAAAAAACATTTATAAAAAAAAATATTATAAATATAATTTATAATATTATTTAATTATAGCTTAAGATAAATACAATCTTATAAATAATAGTTTAGTTCAGTTATTTAATTACGCGTTCCGTTCACAAGTAATATTGAAGTGACGTAATATACCGTAGGTAAAATACTCAGATATAAAATATATTTATTAAAAATAATTTAATAATTATAATGAAACGTTATGTATTATAATTTAAAATAAATAATAACATAATTAATATTTTAATTATTGTAAAATATCATGTTGGCTGAATAAGCTACTGTCAACGTCAAAGTGAGGGAAAGAGAAAAGAAAGAGAAGGGAGATGGCGGACGCGTCTGAGGGAGGATGCATGTTTTAAATGTTTAGAGAAGTTTTAATTTATAATTAACATATATCTAGTTATATTTAATGTATATAAAAAGCATGTGAGATTGTGTTTTCAATTGTGATATAAGTATTTGAGGTTGCTAAGATAAGTTATAAGTGCTTTCACTATTTACGATTGTTTGTATTGAAATACTTCGTCGGTAAGTTTTAATAGATTATTATTAAAATAAAGAAGAGTGATATTAATGCATATAATGCCGTCAATATCCAGAGATAAATATTATTTATATAGTAAATGGAAATAAATACATGAAGATGTTTTTATGAGGTATATAAAATTACAATTATATTAATGTACGCAGAATGCCTGCCGCCATCTTCGTTAGAAGCGTGTATGGGAATTGTGAAATGAAAGTTAAATAGGTTTGGTGAATTATAATAACTTATAAATGTAATTTCTATATATATTAATAAATATTTAACATGTTACTATAAAAGGAAATATACATATAATAGTATAATTTATAATATGAAATAAAACTATTATATCAAAATATATATTTACAATTTATAAATATTATATAAATATCAGTCTGTTTAATGTCCTACAATAAAAGTAATCTTTCAATATGTTTTATATATTACTTTAATTAAATATACTAGACATTAGACATTAACCAAATATTAATTATTTACGATTTATACGACTGTTAGAGTTCATTGACCCTTGTTTTAGTATATATTATATAAATATCATATAAATATAAAAAAATAAAAATTAAATTAGCTTCACGCTGTATCCCGCACACAGCAGGGTAGGCAGAGGGAACCTAGTGTTAAGGCACTCCGTTCCCCACTTTCTGCCGAATTCTGGAGGCATTGCGTTTTGAGTGGCAGAACTCAACGCCGCGCTTAACCTCGACACCAGAGCGAAGAAATGGAAATATAAATTTAAGTAAATATTTCATCTCCTCGAGTGGGGATCGAACCCACAACCAGTCGGTTTTGCAGTCACACCTCGTGCCGCTGCGCCACGACCGGCCTCATCATATAAATATGAGTCTGTTTAATGTCCTACGATAAAGTAATCTTTCAATATGTTTTATATATTACTTTAATTAAATATACTAGACATTAGACATTAACCAAATATTAATTATTTACGATTTATACGACTGTTAGAGTTCATTGACCCTTGTTTTAGTATATATTATATAAATATCATATAAATATGAGTCTGTTTAATGTCCTACGATAAAGTAATCTTTCAATATGTTTTATATATTACTTTAATTAAATATACTAGACATTAGACATTAACCAAATATTAATTATTTACGATTTATACGACTGTTAGAGTTCATTGACCCTTGTTTTAGTATATATTATATAAATATCATATAAATATGAGTCTGTTTAATGTCCTACGATAAAGTAATCTTTCAATATGTTTTATATATTACTTTAATTAAATATACTAGACATTAGACATTAACCAAATATTAATTATTTACGACTTATACGACTGTTAGAGTTCATTGACCCTTGTTTTAGTATATATTATATAAATATCATATAAATATGAGTCTGTTTAATGTCCTACAATAAAAGTAATCTTTCAATATTTTTTATATATTACTTTAATTTAATTAAATATACTAGACATTAGACATTAACCAAATATTAATTATTTACGATTTATACGACTGTTAGAGTTCATTGACCCTTGTTTTAGTATATATTATATAAATATCATATAAATATGAGTCTGTTTAATGTCCTACAATAAAAGTAATCTTTCAATATTTTTTATATATTACTTTAATTAAATACAATAGACATTAGACATTAACCAAATATTAATTATTTACGATTTATACGACTGTTAGAGTTCACTGACCCTTGTTTTAGTATTAACTAATATTATAGTCAGAACCGACTGCTGCTTGGCTTCGTTGGTACTAATGTGCTTGGCTAAGTGAATTGCCGTGGCATTTTATTTTATATATATTATATTTAGATAGTTTCGTGGTGCCTTGTGGTGCGTCAACGTTAACGCTTGGTGTATGATGGATAGGTGTGCGATGCTATTTTATGTCCTGGAGCTCTGGTGTATGTAGTAGTGTCCGCCCGTCGCATACGGGTGCGCGATGCTATTTTATGTCCTGGAACTCTGGTGTATGTAGTAGTGTCCGCCCGTCGCATACGGGTGCGCGATGCTATTTTATGTCCTGGAACTCTGGTGTATGTAGTAGTGTCCGCCCGTCGCATACGGGTGCGCGATGCTATTTTATGTCCTGGAACTCTGGTGTATGTAGTAGTGTCCGCCCGTCGCATACGGGTGCGCGATGCTATTTTATGTCCTGGAACTCTGGGGTATGTAGTAGTGTCCGCTTGTTTGTCTAACACTTGGTTTTATCGTAGATAATATAATGCGTCAATCGACTGATGTCGACGACATACTTATAATATATAGCCGGGCGTCACTGGTGCTGGCATATTTGGTATAAGCGAATTGCTTTAGTAGTGTTGGATTCTGCTGCTGAGTTTCTTCCGCCAGTTCTTCTCAGCACTGAGGTTCTTTACTGAACTGGTAGTAGAATCATGTCTACTTGGAGTCGCTGGCTATCCTAGCGATAACTGAGTATTTTCAATTAATGATTTCTATATTACATTCCCACAACTCTGAGTCTAGTGTCAGTTCAGACAAACAGCTGCAGGGTGTGTGCTGTGCGTGTTATTCCACGACGGTTCTGTTTAAAAGAGGCGTTACAATAACAGTGAATATAAATTATATTAATATTGAAACTAGGGCACGAATATAATAAGAGCACGAAGGTAATAATTATAATACGAATTATACTATATTAACAAATTCATACGGAAATAAGAAACATTAAACACGTCACATTATACGTACAGAATTCAATATTATTAAGATACGATTAGTAAATATATAGTTATAAGAAATATACACGGAAGTTAAATGGGTATATTAATGTAATGCCCTCTAGTTACTTTCTACTTGAAGTGGATTCACATGATCGGCCGCCTAGCGGTAGTGAGTTCGATCTGATATGTGAAGCAGAGAGTTATATGTTATATAATTATGGCTACGGCCTACATATAATAATCTCAACTCCATTGCAAGTATGTATATTAGACTTCGGTCTTTGCATCAGAATAATTATAATATGAAATATATAAATGGGTATATTAATGTAATGCCCTCTAAAGAAACAAACTGAAGTGGATTCACATAATCGGCCGCCTAGCGGTAGGGAGTTCGATCTGATATGTGAAGCAGAGAGTTATATGTTATATAATTATGGCTACGGCCTACATATAATAATCTCAATTCCATTGCAAGTATGTATATTAGACTTCGGTCTTTGCATCAGAATAATTGACCTTTCGCTTTTGCGATTATGGTTTTCCATTATAAGAATCACAAATATTAACTATTCCGATCCGTCCCGGAGGGTTCAGAGCCGAACGGCCGGAATCCACGGTAAGTGGCGGGTGCGGGGCCACTCACTATCCCCCCTTAGTTATAACTATCAGTAATGACTGGGTGTAACAGAGAGGAGGATAGGACGTCTGCGGTATTCTTTAGAAATATCACGAGAGAATGAAACGGACAGACAATGACATTTTATTTATCATAATATCTTTTATTTGTATTTATATTAAACTTATTGTACATTTAATATTTATATTGTTACCTCTGAATCTCTAAAAGATCCCGGATTACTTACGATCACTACGAAAGAGTTCTAACTATATTAGACGTATCACGAGCCATACTAAAATATTCAAATTATTATTTAAATATTTTATTGAGTGTAGGGTGGGATGTCAGTTACAATTTGGTGCCGTGACCAGGATAGTCAAGCGGCTTCTTTATAAAAATATAAAAGTAGGCATACGCTTACAATTTGGTGCCGTGACCAGGATGGTCAAAACGGCTTTACATTAAATATTTTATGGTAGGCTTTTGCCTACAATTTGTTGTCCGTGAAATGGAGAGAGATAGAGGAGGTAATATGGTGTTAGGAATTTTCAGGTCGGGGGGTTGAAAAGTTAGGGGGTTGTATAGTCGGGGGGTTGGTTAGAGAATTGTTGAATCTGGGGGTTATTATGTTAGTGATATATGAAATCTGGGGGTTGATAATAAATGTAAGTAGAAGTGTAAATTCTATTCCGATAAACTTCATAGAATTTAGGGGGTTGATTGTAACGATCCATACCAGAACTAATTGTGTTGGTAAATAATATAATTAATAAAAAAAAAAAAACATTTATAAAAAAAAATATTATAAATATAATTTATAATATTATTTAATTATAGCTTAAGATAAATACAATCTTATAAATAATAGTTTAGTTCAGTTATTTAATTACGCGTTCCGTTCACAAGTAATATTGAAGTGACGTAATATACCGTAGGTAAAATACTCAGATATAAAATATATTTATTAAAAATAATTTAATAATTATAATGAAACGTTATGTATTATAATTTAAAATAAATAATAACATAATTAATATTTTAATTATTGTAAAATATCATGTTGGCTGAATAAGCTACTGTCAACGTCAAAGTGAGGGAAAGAGAAAAGAAAGAGAAGGGAGATGGCGGACGCGTCTGAGGGAGGATGCATGTTTTAAATGTTTAGAGAAGTTTTAATTTATAATTAACATATATCTAGTTATATTTAATGTATATAAAAAGCATGTGAGATTGTGTTTTCAATTGTGATATAAGTATTTGAGGTTGCTAAGATAAGTTATAAGTGCTTTCACTATTTACGATTGTTTGTATTGAAATACTTCGTCGGTAAGTTTTAATAGATTATTATTAAAATAAAGAAGAGTGATATTAATGCATATAATGCCGTCAATATCCAGAGATAAATATTATTTATATAGTAAATGGAAATAAATACATGAAGATGTTTTTATGAGGTATATAAAATTACAATTATATTAATGTACGCAGAATGCCTGCCGCCATCTTCGTTAGAAGCGTGTATGGGAATTGTGAAATGAAAGTTAAATAGGTTTGGTGAATTATAATAACTTATAAATGTAATTTCTATATATATTAATAAATATTTAACATGTTACTATAAAAGGAAATATACATATAATAGTATAATTTATAATATGAAATAAAACTATTATATCAAAATATATATTTACAATTTATAAATATTATATAAATATCAGTCTGTTTAATGTCCTACAATAAAAGTAATCTTTCAATATGTTTTATATATTACTTTAATTAAATATACTAGACATTAGACATTAACCAAATATTAATTATTTACGATTTATACGACTGTTAGAGTTCATTGACCCTTGTTTTAGTATATATTATATAAATATCATATAAATATGAGTCTGTTTAATGTCCTACGATAAAGTAATCTTTCAATATGTTTTATATATTACTTTAATTAAATATACTAGACATTAGACATTAACCAAATATTAATTATTTACGATTTATACGACTGTTAGAGTTCATTGACCCTTGTTTTAGTATATATTATATAAATATCATATAAATATGAGTCTGTTTAATGTCCTACGATAAAGTAATCTTTCAATATGTTTTATATATTACTTTAATTAAATATACTAGACATTAGACATTAACCAAATATTAATTATTTACGATTTATACGACTGTTAGAGTTCATTGACCCTTGTTTTAGTATATATTATATAAATATCATATAAATATGAGTCTGTTTAATGTCCTACGATAAAGTAATCTTTCAATATGTTTTATATATTACTTTAATTAAATATACTAGACATTAGACATTAACCAAATATTAATTATTTACGACTTATACGACTGTTAGAGTTCATTGACCCTTGTTTTAGTATATATTATATAAATATCATATAAATATGAGTCTGTTTAATGTCCTACAATAAAAGTAATCTTTCAATATTTTTTATATATTACTTTAATTTAATTAAATATACTAGACATTAGACATTAACCAAATATTAATTATTTACGATTTATACGACTGTTAGAGTTCATTGACCCTTGTTTTAGTATATATTATATAAATATCATATAAATATGAGTCTGTTTAATGTCCTACAATAAAAGTAATCTTTCAATATTTTTTATATATTACTTTAATTAAATACAATAGACATTAGACATTAACCAAATATTAATTATTTACGATTTATACGACTGTTAGAGTTCACTGACCCTTGTTTTAGTATTAACTAATATTATAGTCAGAACCGACTGCTGCTTGGCTTCGTTGGTACTAATGTGCTTGGCTAAGTGAATTGCCGTGGCATTTTATTTTATATATATTATATTTAGATAGTTTCGTGGTGCCTTGTGGTGCGTCAACGTTAACGCTTGGTGTATGATGGATAGGTGTGCGATGCTATTTTATGTCCTGGAGCTCTGGTGTATGTAGTAGTGTCCGCCCGTCGCATACGGGTGCGCGATGCTATTTTATGTCCTGGAACTCTGGTGTATGTAGTAGTGTCCGCCCGTCGCATACGGGTGCGCGATGCTATTTTATGTCCTGGAACTCTGGTGTATGTAGTAGTGTCCGCCCGTCGCATACGGGTGCGCGATGCTATTTTATGTCCTGGAACTCTGGTGTATGTAGTAGTGTCCGCCCGTCGCATACGGGTGCGCGATGCTATTTTATGTCCTGGAACTCTGGGGTATGTAGTAGTGTCCGCTTGTTTGTCTAACACTTGGTTTTATCGTAGATAATATAATGCGTCAATCGACTGATGTCGACGACATACTTATAATATATAGCCGGGCGTCACTGGTGCTGGCATATTTGGTATAAGCGAATTGCTTTAGTAGTGTTGGATTCTGCTGCTGAGTTTCTTCCGCCAGTTCTTCTCAGCACTGAGGTTCTTTACTGAACTGGTAGTAGAATCATGTCTACTTGGAGTCGCTGGCTATCCTAGCGATAACTGAGTATTTTCAATTAATGATTTCTATATTACATTCCCACAACTCTGAGTCTAGTGTCAGTTCAGACAAACAGCTGCAGGGTGTGTGCTGTGCGTGTTATTCCACGACGGTTCTGTTTAAAAGAGGCGTTACAATAACAGTGAATATAAATTATATTAATATTGAAACTAGGGCACGAATATAATAAGAGCACGAAGGTAATAATTATAATACGAATTATACTATATTAACAAATTCATACGGAAATAAGAAACATTAAACACGTCACATTATACGTACAGAATTCAATATTATTAAGATACGATTAGTAAATATATAGTTATAAGAAATATACACGGAAGTTAAATGGGTATATTAATGTAATGCCCTCTAGTTACTTTCTACTTGAAGTGGATTCACATGATCGGCCGCCTAGCGGTAGTGAGTTCGATCTGATATGTGAAGCAGAGAGTTATATGTTATATAATTATGGCTACGGCCTACATATAATAATCTCAACTCCATTGCAAGTATGTATATTAGACTTCGGTCTTTGCATCAGAATAATTATAATATGAAATATATAAATGGGTATATTAATGTAATGCCCTCTAAAGAAACAAACTGAAGTGGATTCACATAATCGGCCGCCTAGCGGTAGGGAGTTCGATCTGATATGTGAAGCAGAGAGTTATATGTTATATAATTATGGCTACGGCCTACATATAATAATCTCAATTCCATTGCAAGTATGTATATTAGACTTCGGTCTTTGCATCAGAATAATTGACCTTTCGCTTTTGCGATTATGGTTTTCCATTATAAGAATCACAAATATTAACTATTCCGATCCGTCCCGGAGGGTTCAGAGCCGAACGGCCGGAATCCACGGTAAGTGGCGGGTGCGGGGCCACTCACTATCCCCCCTTAGTTATAACTATCAGTAATGACTGGGTGTAACAGAGAGGAGGATAGGACGTCTGCGGTATTCTTTAGAAATATCACGAGAGAATGAAACGGACAGACAATGACATTTTATTTATCATAATATCTTTTATTTGTATTTATATTAAACTTATTGTACATTTAATATTTATATTGTTACCTCTGAATCTCTAAAAGATCCCGGATTACTTACGATCACTACGAAAGAGTTCTAACTATATTAGACGTATCACGAGCCATACTAAAATATTCAAATTATTATTTAAATATTTTATTGAGTGTAGGGTGGGATGTCAGTTACAATTTGGTGCCGTGACCAGGATAGTCAAGCGGCTTCTTTATAAAAATATAAAAGTAGGCATACGCTTACAATTTGGTGCCGTGACCAGGATGGTCAAAACGGCTTTACATTAAATATTTTATGGTAGGCTTTTGCCTACAATTTGTTGTCCGTGAAATGGAGAGAGATAGAGGAGGTAATATGGTGTTAGGAATTTTCAGGTCGGGGGGTTGAAAAGTTAGGGGGTTGTATAGTCGGGGGGTTGGTTAGAGAATTGTTGAATCTGGGGGTTATTATGTTAGTGATATATGAAATCTGGGGGTTGATAATAAATGTAAGTAGAAGTGTAAATTCTATTCCGATAAACTTCATAGAATTTAGGGGGTTGATTGTAACGATCCATACCAGAACTAATTGTGTTGGTAAATAATATAATTAATAAAAAAAAAAAAAACATTTATAAAAAAAAATATTATAAATATAATTTATAATATTATTTAATTATAGCTTAAGATAAATACAATCTTATAAATAATAGTTTAGTTCAGTTATTTAATTACGCGTTCCGTTCACAAGTAATATTGAAGTGACGTAATATACCGTAGGTAAAATACTCAGATATAAAATATATTTATTAAAAATAATTTAATAATTATAATGAAACGTTATGTATTATAATTTAAAATAAATAATAACATAATTAATATTTTAATTATTGTAAAATATCATGTTGGCTGAATAAGCTACTGTCAACGTCAAAGTGAGGGAAAGAGAAAAGAAAGAGAAGGGAGATGGCGGACGCGTCTGAGGGAGGATGCATGTTTTAAATGTTTAGAGAAGTTTTAATTTATAATTAACATATATCTAGTTATATTTAATGTATATAAAAAGCATGTGAGATTGTGTTTTCAATTGTGATATAAGTATTTGAGGTTGCTAAGATAAGTTATAAGTGCTTTCACTATTTACGATTGTTTGTATTGAAATACTTCGTCGGTAAGTTTTAATAGATTATTATTAAAATAAAGAAGAGTGATATTAATGCATATAATGCCGTCAATATCCAGAGATAAATATTATTTATATAGTAAATGGAAATAAATACATGAAGATGTTTTTATGAGGTATATAAAATTACAATTATATTAATGTACGCAGAATGCCTGCCGCCATCTTCGTTAGAAGCGTGTATGGGAATTGTGAAATGAAAGTTAAATAGGTTTGGTGAATTATAATAACTTATAAATGTAATTTCTATATATATTAATAAATATTTAACATGTTACTATAAAAGGAAATATACATATAATAGTATAATTTATAATATGAAATAAAACTATTATATCAAAATATATATTTACAATTTATAAATATTATATAAATATCAGTCTGTTTAATGTCCTACAATAAAAGTAATCTTTCAATATGTTTTATATATTACTTTAATTAAATATACTAGACATTAGACATTAACCAAATATTAATTATTTACGATTTATACGACTGTTAGAGTTCATTGACCCTTGTTTTAGTATATATTATATAAATATCATATAAATATGAGTCTGTTTAATGTCCTACGATAAAGTAATCTTTCAATATGTTTTATATATTACTTTAATTAAATATACTAGACATTAGACATTAACCAAATATTAATTATTTACGATTTATACGACTGTTAGAGTTCATTGACCCTTGTTTTAGTATATATTATATAAATATCATATAAATATGAGTCTGTTTAATGTCCTACGATAAAGTAATCTTTCAATATGTTTTATATATTACTTTAATTAAATATACTAGACATTAGACATTAACCAAATATTAATTATTTACGATTTATACGACTGTTAGAGTTCATTGACCCTTGTTTTAGTATATATTATATAAATATCATATAAATATGAGTCTGTTTAATGTCCTACGATAAAGTAATCTTTCAATATGTTTTATATATTACTTTAATTAAATATACTAGACATTAGACATTAACCAAATATTAATTATTTACGACTTATACGACTGTTAGAGTTCATTGACCCTTGTTTTAGTATATATTATATAAATATCATATAAATATGAGTCTGTTTAATGTCCTACAATAAAAGTAATCTTTCAATATTTTTTATATATTACTTTAATTTAATTAAATATACTAGACATTAGACATTAACCAAATATTAATTATTTACGATTTATACGACTGTTAGAGTTCATTGACCCTTGTTTTAGTATATATTATATAAATATCATATAAATATGAGTCTGTTTAATGTCCTACAATAAAAGTAATCTTTCAATATTTTTTATATATTACTTTAATTAAATACAATAGACATTAGACATTAACCAAATATTAATTATTTACGATTTATACGACTGTTAGAGTTCACTGACCCTTGTTTTAGTATTAACTAATATTATAGTCAGAACCGACTGCTGCTTGGCTTCGTTGGTACTAATGTGCTTGGCTAAGTGAATTGCCGTGGCATTTTATTTTATATATATTATATTTAGATAGTTTCGTGGTGCCTTGTGGTGCGTCAACGTTAACGCTTGGTGTATGATGGATAGGTGTGCGATGCTATTTTATGTCCTGGAGCTCTGGTGTATGTAGTAGTGTCCGCCCGTCGCATACGGGTGCGCGATGCTATTTTATGTCCTGGAACTCTGGTGTATGTAGTAGTGTCCGCCCGTCGCATACGGGTGCGCGATGCTATTTTATGTCCTGGAACTCTGGTGTATGTAGTAGTGTCCGCCCGTCGCATACGGGTGCGCGATGCTATTTTATGTCCTGGAACTCTGGTGTATGTAGTAGTGTCCGCCCGTCGCATACGGGTGCGCGATGCTATTTTATGTCCTGGAACTCTGGGGTATGTAGTAGTGTCCGCTTGTTTGTCTAACACTTGGTTTTATCGTAGATAATATAATGCGTCAATCGACTGATGTCGACGACATACTTATAATATATAGCCGGGCGTCACTGGTGCTGGCATATTTGGTATAAGCGAATTGCTTTAGTAGTGTTGGATTCTGCTGCTGAGTTTCTTCCGCCAGTTCTTCTCAGCACTGAGGTTCTTTACTGAACTGGTAGTAGAATCATGTCTACTTGGAGTCGCTGGCTATCCTAGCGATAACTGAGTATTTTCAATTAATGATTTCTATATTACATTCCCACAACTCTGAGTCTAGTGTCAGTTCAGACAAACAGCTGCAGGGTGTGTGCTGTGCGTGTTATTCCACGACGGTTCTGTTTAAAAGAGGCGTTACAATAACAGTGAATATAAATTATATTAATATTGAAACTAGGGCACGAATATAATAAGAGCACGAAGGTAATAATTATAATACGAATTATACTATATTAACAAATTCATACGGAAATAAGAAACATTAAACACGTCACATTATACGTACAGAATTCAATATTATTAAGATACGATTAGTAAATATATAGTTATAAGAAATATACACGGAAGTTAAATGGGTATATTAATGTAATGCCCTCTAGTTACTTTCTACTTGAAGTGGATTCACATGATCGGCCGCCTAGCGGTAGTGAGTTCGATCTGATATGTGAAGCAGAGAGTTATATGTTATATAATTATGGCTACGGCCTACATATAATAATCTCAACTCCATTGCAAGTATGTATATTAGACTTCGGTCTTTGCATCAGAATAATTATAATATGAAATATATAAATGGGTATATTAATGTAATGCCCTCTAAAGAAACAAACTGAAGTGGATTCACATAATCGGCCGCCTAGCGGTAGGGAGTTCGATCTGATATGTGAAGCAGAGAGTTATATGTTATATAATTATGGCTACGGCCTACATATAATAATCTCAATTCCATTGCAAGTATGTATATTAGACTTCGGTCTTTGCATCAGAATAATTGACCTTTCGCTTTTGCGATTATGGTTTTCCATTATAAGAATCACAAATATTAACTATTCCGATCCGTCCCGGAGGGTTCAGAGCCGAACGGCCGGAATCCACGGTAAGTGGCGGGTGCGGGGCCACTCACTATCCCCCCTTAGTTATAACTATCAGTAATGACTGGGTGTAACAGAGAGGAGGATAGGACGTCTGCGGTATTCTTTAGAAATATCACGAGAGAATGAAACGGACAGACAATGACATTTTATTTATCATAATATCTTTTATTTGTATTTATATTAAACTTATTGTACATTTAATATTTATATTGTTACCTCTGAATCTCTAAAAGATCCCGGATTACTTACGATCACTACGAAAGAGTTCTAACTATATTAGACGTATCACGAGCCATACTAAAATATTCAAATTATTATTTAAATATTTTATTGAGTGTAGGGTGGGATGTCAGTTACAGTAGCTTTAATGTACCTAAATTAAGTAAATGGTTTTAAGGAAAAATAAAATGTATAACATCTAAAGCTTACTTTATAGAAAGAATTCGTTATATCCTATTAACCATTTAGAACTTTATCTATAAACATTTTAAAAATTATGCATATTCTAAAAATAAATTATATGGTATTACGAATGATCAAAACTTACACTTTTATAGTATAATATATATAAAATTATAATTATATATTTATAGTTAAGTTAAGCAACAACGATTGGTAAAATTTAAATGGTACAATTATATTTATTTTGTTAATAATTTATGCTCGTTATATTTTGCCAGAGATATCCCGGAGGCGTCGATAATCTAAACCTATATTGGAGGTTATAAAATACTGCTCATAAGATTTTGATACCGTATGTAGCAAAGTAGGCAGAGGGGCCCTAGTGTTAATACACTGAGCTCCTCACATTCCGGCTCCGCCATCTGGAGGCATAGCATATTGAGTGGTGAAACTCAACGCTGAGCTTTGTCTCGACATCAGAAGAAATTAAAATATACAATTAGATTTTCTTGAGTGAGTGGGGATCGAACTCACATTCTGTCGCGTCACACACTTGTGCCCCTGCTCCACGACTGACCTCCCTTACATACACATTTATAATATTACTATGATGTAAATTTGGAACTCCTTACGAGATTTCACTTTTGTAGTTGATGTTGGATAAGTTAGACGTTCACTGCGTCCATATATTGTTGTTCTTTAGAAGTTCGATGTATAAATTCCACAGACTAACTAAGTAGTTAATGTTTAATCTACTTAGCACATTAGAAACTTAGACAGATGAACTTGCTGTTATATATGAGTACAATACTATTAACTTTTGTTATCTGTTTCTTGATTTACTTTTGAACGTAAGGGTGACAGATATTGGATGATGACGGTTTCTAGATTATGGATGACTAATAGATTTGAAAGTTATTAAGTTTATGCTAAAACGATTTCCGCTCCCTGCATCCTTCGTGTTTTTTCCAAACAACTGTAGATTAATAAAATGTAAGGATAACTACTCATTAAGCAAAAGCGCGAAGTTCCGCCACTCAACACGTAATGCATCCAGAATTAGGCGGAAAGTGGGGAACGGAGTGTCTTAACATTAGGTTACCAGTGCCTACCCTGCTGAGGGCGGGATACAGCGTGAAGCTGATTTATTTTTATGATTTTTACTATTCAACTAGCACGCACGCAACAAGAATTCTTTTAAGTTTATTTTAGTATCAGAATAGCAGTTTTGAGATAAGATAGCAATTCATTTTTTTAAGATGAAATAACAATTAAATTTAAATTTGAATACATGGATTCACTCATTCTCATTCACTCACCTATGAATATGCAAGGTTAAAATATTATTAACTTTTAAAATATTATTAAATATTATTAACAAATTCTAAATCATAGCAATTTTGGCAGTTTGTAAAATTTCTAATTATTTCTACTCTTTTTAGCTTCACGCTGTATCCCGCAAATAGAATCTAGTATTAAGAAACTCCGTTTCCATTGCGATATTTTCGGTCTCCACTTTACGCCGAAGTCTGGAGGCATTGCGTATTGAGTGAACTTTGAAAAGTTAATTAATGGTCACCGCAATTTGTAAATGATAGAGCTTAGTGTGAATACAATTTATTTATTTCACCTTTTACTATTACCCATTTAAAATTATTTTAAAAACAAAGCCGTTCAGGCCGTCGTGGTGCAGGGACACAAGCAAGCGACTGTAAGCGCGAAGCTTGTCAAATCCCACTTGGGTGAAAGAAATATCTAATATTTTCATTTCCTTGCTCCTATAACGAGACAAAGCAAAACGAATTCGACGGTAAGTGGAGAACACAAGTGTTTTAATGGAGAATCGAGTGTCTTAGCACTAACTTCCTAGGTTCCCTCTGTCTTTCTTTTTATTTGCTGAGGCCGAGGTCGAGGTCGTAGTGGCGCAGCGGCAAGCGGCATCTGTGGGTTTGAATGGGCGACAACTTCATGTTTTGAAAATTCATCGTATTACAAATCAACATTTTTTAAAGACTGTTATGCTTACTTATTTATTATATCTGAATCTTACTGTTAAAACGATTGTTTGGTTAATTAAAATACTTGAAATATTGTTTTTCAACTTCACGCTGTATCCCGCATGTAGGGTAGTGGGGTAGAAAGAGGGAGTATAGTGTTGCACTTACCACCGAAGGAGGTATTGCGTATTGAGTGGCGGAATTCAACGGCACGCTTTGTCTCGATACCGTAGCGAAGAAATTAAAATATTAAATATTTTATTTCTTCCAGTGGAAACACGCTTATGTCCTTGCGATACGACTGGCATCAAAATATTAAGTGTCTAAGTATAAAATTTTATATGAAACGAATAAATTCTCGATTTCTAGCTTTCATAGATTCTTAAGGAATGCTAGGGTATTAGAAAAATTAGGGTTACTAGGGAAATTAGTGAAACTAGGGTAAAAAAAATATTTCAATGTGATATTGTACATTTAATATGAGCAAGTAAGTAATTTCCGACAAAGCCATCTTATTTTGATATATTATATAGGGGCTTACACAAGAAATCCAATGAAATAGTTGTAAACGGTCGTTTTTCTAGTTTAACGTCACTGCGGGGATTTTGATAGGATCTTAGCAACAGTTTCCGAGCAGTTTTTAACCGACTTCTCTAAGAAAAGGAGGTTTCAATTCGATTTTGGGGATTTTATAATTTTAAAGTTGGTGTCAAACTAATGCTACAAGAACTTTACTACAATATCCAATTACTAAGCCTGTTTGTTTTACTTGACACCGACTTCAAGATTATAAAATATTTTTAAAATTATTTTTCTTTAGCAAACTCAAAGTACGTTTTACTTTGTGTTATTTTAAACTTTTTACGAGTATCAAATTCAAGAGCTTAATACGATGATTTCAAAAAGGTATATCATGATTATCATTACCATGTGAATACTAACAAAAAAGTGAAAAATAAAAAAAATATTTGTAAAAACAAAAACCCCGACTGCATAAAACTAAAAATAAAAATAAACAAGCCCAATAGTTTATTAGGATTATCAGTCAATAACAATCTTATTCTCATGAGAGGAACACCTCTCAAGTATTTTTCATTGTTGCTCAGAATAATATATGACTGAAGTCTAATAAAGAATCCCGTTACGTGACCTAAAGTGTCTATAATAAAATAATAATCTATTTTTTTTTATATTCTTACCCAAAACACTTAGTTTTGACTGTAAACACGATGGTAGTTAGTGACTTCGATTCTTATTTTAGGCAATGCATTATTTTCTTTTACTTTTGTAGGCGAGGCTCGGTGTTGAGTTACGGCACACAGAATGCAATGTCCCGAAAATTAAACGGAAATGGAGTGTTTTAATACTAGGTTCATTCTACTTATCTATATATATAAAAGGACTTGTGCTGACTGACCTCAGTCAGTCAGCACAAGTTATTATTAGTATTACCTCAGTAAGACGCACGCAGAGCCGTAACCACTGATGGTAGAAACTTGAAGTTTGGGCAGATGTTTATTTTCATATTCTGGACATCCACTAAGGGAATTTGAAAAATTTTAACCCTAAAGGGATGAAATAGGGGTTGAAAGTTTGTATGGAATTTTTTTTTTATCTGTACCGATTTTTATAAAATTTGAAATTCAGACTCTTAAAAATATTTCATTGAACACGTGTTTCATGGTTTTTAAGAATTCACCCCCTAAGGGTTCAAATAAGGGATTGAAAATTTATATGGAAAAATCTTTAAATTGCCACTGATTTTTATAAAAAATTTAATTCAGACTGTTAAAAATATTTTATTGAACACGTTTTTCGTGGTTTTTTTAGAATTCACTCCTAATAAGCGGGCGAAGCCGCGCGCGTCCTCTAGTGTATGATAAATATGTAGCTACAAAATTGGTTATTTTGTAATATTAGAAAAAAAACTATCTAGACAAATAAGTTTTCAGCAAAAAAAACAACCTTTTTTAAAAATGTTTTATTGCACGTCCCTTAAATTTTAATTAATATATGAAACAAAATATAAAATATGCGGAGTTATAGAGGCAAATAATGTAATGTATTTCTTATATTTTTGTTTTAAAAATATAAAAAAATCCTAAACGGAAATACAAACACGAAGACATACACACACACGCAGGCAGACACGTACTCCCACACATGTTCACACACATTTAAAATAACTGTTCATTAAAAAATCATACAATCTTGAAAAAAAAACATTTATTGTTAACAATAGCACTTGTAATGTAGGTAGTCTAACTAATTTTGATTTAATAGCCGTAATAAAGGCTTTGGGTACTAGAACTTTCATTAATCTTCAGTTGAGGCAGAAGTCTTGTCATATTGAGTAATATAAAACTAGCGGCCTGTTTCCCAGCTTTGTTTAGATGGGAATATGATTTACCCATAGCAACTTTTTTTTATAGTTTTACGTTGTGTCCCGTATGCAGCGGGGTAAGTAGAGGAAGCCTAATGTTAATACACTCCGCTCCACTGCTCGCTGCTTCTGGAGACATTGCATGTTCAGTGGCGAAACTCAACGCCACGTTGCTTCGTCACCAGGTGGAGGAAATGAAAGTATTTAAATTTCTCTTTCTTGAGTGGGAATCGATATATAGACCCATATCCCGTCGCGCTGACAGTCACACGCTTGTGCTTCTGCGCCACGACAGGCCCCTAGAGATTTTTTGGTACTTTTTATTTTCAGAGTATTTTTTTACGTATTTGACATATAAAATAGATCTTTAAGTCTAAAACCCATGATATTAAAAAAATACATTGTAATTTCCAGTCATGTAAAAACCGAAGGAAGTTCTTACTTCTTTTAGATAGATTAGATTAGATTAGATTTTTATGTTTATTTCCTTTTTTACTTATTGATATAGATACGGATGGATATAGTATATATAGTTCTTTTTGTTTAACAAGATTTGATTATTTTGGAATATTTCTATAATGTTTTATTTTTTCTGTGAAAAGAAGAGATAGTTTTTGTAACATATGTGAATTTTAGCATTTGATAATAATACGGACACTACGTTAAAAAATATTATATATATAAAGCACAAATTCTTCCTTTGGACTGATTGAATCAAAAATTCATGTACAGCAAACGTCAAACAGAATATGATGAAAATTCCAAATATTGCCACAGTGCTATAACTCCTTTTTGTGCGGGAATTTTTATTTATTTTAAAAACTACACATCTATATATATATATATATATATATATATATATATATATATATATATATATATATATATAAAAGGACTTGTGCTGACTGACTGAGGTAAGACGCACGCAGAGCTGTAACCGCTGATGGTAAAAACGTGAAATTTGGGCAGATGTTTATTTTCATATTCTGGACATCCACTAAGAATGGAATTTGAAAAAATTTTACCCTAAAGGGATGAAATAGGGATTGAAAGTTTGTATGGAAAAAAAAATTAATCTGTACCGATTTTTATAAAATTTGAAATTCAGACTCTTATAAATATTTCATTGAACACGTGTTCCATGGTTTTTAAGAATTCACCCCCTAAGGGTTCAAATAAGGGGTTGAAAGTTTATAAGGAAAAATCTTTAAATTGCCACCGATTTTTATAATAATTTAAATTCAGACTGTTAAAAATATTTTATTGAACGCGTGTTTCGTGGTTTTTTTAGAATTCTCTCCTAATAAGCGGGCGAAGCCGCGCGCGTCCTCTAGTCAGAGATAAAAGTAAAAAAAAACATTGATATTTTTTTGTATATCTTGGAACATATATAATTTCAATTTTGTATTGAGAATTTAAACTAAATATAATACACACATACTACATGGTGGTGTGTCAAAATTTGACTCTGCATATACTTTTTTCTAAGTTTAAATGGAGTGCAAAATAATGACTATTACATCGGAATAACTTTCCACGATTTGTGACTTCTAGATATTCAGCAACAGGTTACAGAGTCCAAATGGTGGTTCTCTCACCAGATTACGCAAAAGTAAGTAAGTAGCAGAATTTATATTTCTGCCAAATTTATGAGACATTTTCTGCCAAATTATGTTTATTGACGGAACTCAACACTGCATTTTGTCTTCTTACCAAAGCGAGGAAAATGAAAATATTAAGAAAATTAATTCTCCCGAATGAGAATCGAACCCACAGCCGTGTTACAGTACGTACGTGTAACAGTCAGTAACTTAATATTCAATCTATATAATACTACAAAATATTTTATTTCTCTATGAAGTAACCAAATGAGGTAATATCAATAATAATAAAAAAGCAAGTATCATTTCCGGGTCAGTGTCTCCGGAGTCGCGTCCGGCGGGACATCTGCATAGAGACTCTATTGAACGTAATGTACCGACTTAGTATGAAAAATAACTGACAATATTTCTCCAGAGTTTAATATTTGTAATATGAGTAATGATTGTTTTTTGTTGTACAATGTTTAAAATTATGAGCGTTGTATTGAAAATATTTGAGACAAAAAACTATTTTTCATAGATTTCATTAAAGTAAGAGCTAATATAAAACAAACTTTTTCTTATAATGTTTTAGTGATATTTTGTAAAGTTTTGGACTTACGATATATTGAAAGTTTTATGTAAACTCATTGTATTATATCTCCAGAGATTTTTCTAGAACATTTTAATTACCAAGAAATGTTCCGCCACTCAACACGCAATGCCTCTAGAACTCGGTGGAAAGTGGGGAACAGAGTGTCTTAACACTAGGGTCCCTCTGCATACACTGCTGGGTGCGGGATACAGCGGGAAGCTGATTTTATAGAAATTATACCACTATGCTTTATTCAAGGCTTATAAGTTTAATAAACATTAATGCATAAAATGAAAAAGTGATCAAAATTATCTAAAAGTGATAAAAAGAATATAGATCTTTTCTTTTTTTTCATCTTAAGTCTATATTTTTTTGCCTTGATACTAGAATGAAGTAATGAAAATATTCAATATTGCCTTCTAATATTCAATATTACCGTTACTCCAGTGGGAATGGAACCGACAACCGTTTGCGTTTAAAGACAAACGCTTGTGCTCCTGCGTCTATCAGAGCCGACTGAAAACTTTCAAAATAAATTCATAAAAATTAAAATTAAATTAGCTTCACGCTGTATACCGCACACAGCAGGGTAGGCAGAGGGAACCTAGTGTTAAGACACTCCGTTCCCCACTTTCTGCCGAATTCTGGAGGCATTGCGCGTTGGGTGGCAGAACTCAACGGCGCGCTTAACCTCGACACCAGAACGAAGAAATGGAAATATAAATTTAAGTAAATATTTCATCTCCTCGAGTGGGGATCGAACCCACAACCAGTCGGTTTTACAGTCACACCTCGTGCCGCTGCGCCACGACTGGCCTCAAAAATAAATAAATTCATAATTTTCTAATGAACTTGTTTTCTGTAATAAAACTTTCAAAAAAATATAATTGTATATAAACTACGTTTTTGCGCTTTATGTTTATTAAATTTTAACTGTCAGTTGGAGTTGTTAAACATTTTAAATTTAGAAAAGTTAACACTTTCAGTTGCTGTGGTTTATTAAAAACCCGTTGTTCTTAATTAAAAATTAAAAATAAATTAAATCAGCTTCACGCTCTATCCCACATACAGCAGGATAGGCAGAGGGATCCTAATGTCAAAACACTTCGTTCTACAGTTTCCGCCGAATTTTTCGAGGGTTTTTCCTTGGCTAGAGCGAAGAAATGAAAATATAATAGATAGTAATTTATTCCCTCGAGCGGGTATTGAGCCCACAACCGGTAGTGTTACACAGTCACATCCTTGTGCTCGTGGGCTACGACGGCCGAAAATATAATATATCAATATCCACAAAAAAACTTTTTTAAGGCTAACGAATATATAAGAACATAATTTATGCATATAAAATTGTTTTATTACAAACAGAGACCTTAGAAATACAAAAAAAAAACAGAAAAAAGTTGAATACAGGAAATTGATTATATAATTACAGAAATAACAAAGTTTAAAAAAAACTTCAGCAAAGTTGGAATCTGTTGGAAAACAAAACTGGAATCAGATTATATCTCAATTCAAATGAAAAATACTCTTTATTAAAAAAATATTGCAACCATTTTTGAATCGTCGAAAGGCCATAAAGCTACCAGATTTTCGAGTTTTGAAGTTTATTTTTAATATTCTTAAAACGTTATTTCACAATTAAAAGAAAGAAAGACAAATACTTTTTTAGAAAACGTATAAAATTTTAACGTACTTTGATCAAGCGTTCTGACCACTAATCCATACGTTCTACGGACGTTACGGTTTTCAAGAGGCGTGATTTGATATCACGCCTCTTGAAAACCTGCTACGTACAAAGTTTTATAGGTTTTTTTAGAAAAATATCTATATTCTTGGCAATATTATTAAAATATATATAAGATTTCATAAAAATTTTGAAAAATAACTCATGATGTGTGAAAGCGAAACAAATAAATTCATTTTTAGCAATTACATAATATTATGGATATATAAGCAGGCAAGCAAATACCTAGTATTTTTTAAAATGTTTTTTACGAAAACCAACCACATCCATAAGGAAATCTGAGAAACATTTTTCAGAAAGATTTTCAAATTGATTACCTGCAATACATTCACAAAGAATGGCGAAAGATAATTAATATAATACACTTACTTAGTAGATTCTCAGAAAACTAGAACGGAATGAATCGCACTTTCTATGGAAATAAGAGGAAATAAGACTCAATTCGAGATCCAATTATATGAACTAAATTGGCAGGAAAATGACAATATTGATGGTAAATATTCCAGTATTTTTTTATCGACGACATTGTTGTCTTAGATAATAAGACTACTGACCTGTATTTAATGGTTGCGGTTGCTTTTCTTGTATTTTGTTTGGTTGTGGTTGTTGTTATTTTTCTTCTAAAAAACACACATTACTTTTAAATTTCGGCTGAGTGATATAATTCACTTTTGACTCCAAATACAAAAGAGAGAGACATAAACTAACAATATATTTAAGATATTTAAAATTTAGAGACCATTCGTGGCGCCGCGCAGGGACACAAAGTGTGGCTGTAAAATCGAGTGGTTGTGGGTACGATCCCCACTCGAGGAGATGTAATATTTATTTAAATTTATATTTCCATTTCTACGCTCTGGTGCCGAGACAAAGCGCGGCATTGAGTTCTGCCATTTAACACGCAATGCCTCCAGAATTCGGCAGAAAGCTGGGAACGGAGTGTCTTAACACTAGGTTCCCTCTGCCTACCCTGCTGTGTGCGGGATACAGCGTGTAGCTGATTTATTTTTAATTTTATTTATTTAATGGGACAAGAGTGAGTCGTCAACAACTCAACAATAAACACTAAGAATTTCAGGTCATCACGACTTCTCGACTTATGAAATTAACCGTACCCGGCGGTCAAGTTTTATGGTTTTACGCGTTACGGCTGATGGGAAGAAACTGTTAGGATAACTCTCACGTCGCTCGTGCGGTCGGCAACTTTAAATACTTGTAAGTATCGAGATTTTTGTAGAAGTAGATGGAAAATGAAGTCTATGTTTTAAAATGAATATCTGTTAAACGCTTAAAATTTATTACATCTTAACATATTAAGGCCGTCGTGGCGCAGGGTCACAATTCGATCTCCACTTGGGCAATGAATTATTGATCATAAATATTTTCATTTCTTCGCCCTGGTACCTAGGCAAAAGCCCTGAGTGGAGTTACGCCACTTAACAAATTAAATTTATTAAATTGAGTTAAATTATATTATTTCTTTTAAGGAGAAAGTTAAATTATATTTTCTATGGTGAATATTAAAGATATGGTTTTAGTAATGTTATTATCGTTATCCGTCCAAATTTTTATACGTATTAATACATACGTATTTAGAAATGTAAAAAATATTTAATAAATAGCGTTCTGTCTTGTCAATTGATAATTTTGAGCAATCATCTTTTGTTAGTAAAAATTTTAAAAATCTCTCAATATCACTCCCTCTTTAACAAGCGTATATGAGAGAAAACATAAGGCTTAATGTTCAGAGCTCTTGGACAGCTTCCAAAAGGCGTGGGTTCAAATCCCGCTACGTTCCAATTTTTATACGTTTTCTAGATTTAATTTCCTTATTTCACTTTAATAACAGTAAAAAGGGTGATGTTGAGTTCCGTCACTCTAACACACCATATCACGAAAATAAAGTGGAAAATGATGAACGGCGTAGCGAATACTAGGCTCCCGCTCCCTACCCTGACATGCGCGGAATACAGCGTATAACTGATTATTTTATATATTTATTGATATTTGTTATAAATTCTGCATAATGGATCTCTTTATTCACAATTTAATAAAGGCCAGTCTCAAAGGGGTGTTGATTAACTTTCGTGTTCTACATTATACGCTGTATTATATATAGTCAGCTTTAATGAGATCGCTATCGTGTTCGTCCGGAAATTGCCATTCCATTTTATTATTTAAATATATTTATAATTAATATACACTATTTATACTTTGATGGTAAACAGGTTTATATTAATCAAAAGAACACAACCTGTCGCGTTTACAGTCGCACTCTGTGCCAATGCGCCACGACTTGCAACGTTGTTCTTAGTCATATATGTTAATTCATTTATTTTCATAGGTTTTAGTTTACAATTTTGAAGGTTGCGCTGCCTACCCTGATATATGCTGAATACATAAAACTGTTTTTTTTTGGTATCTTAACAAAGTCTGATTTGCTTAAACCAACATGTACAGTAAGTAACCTATATATCTTTGCTCCCGACTACGGCGACAGCTCTACAATAAACGGAAACATTTGTAATTTTTATTGGATCGTTTAAATTATTTTATGGTGTCTCATAAAATAAACACAGTAGAGAATATTTTGTATTTAGACTGAAGTATCTATTTTTGAAGACGACTTACTTTCGTGTTTTATTTTTATTAGCTTCACGCTGGATCCCGCACATAGAGGGAAAATCAGAGGGAACTTAGTATTAAGACAATCTGTTCTTCATTAATTCACTTCCATTCACCACATTCCGCCGAATTCTTGAAGCCAGTGTCAAGTCCACTAAGTTTAGAGAAATTTGTTTTACTAGAGAAATATACAGTAATAAATGAACTAAACAAACTATAATATCAAGTCAAAAGTCCCATTAACCCTTAAAAAAAATGTGTCATCTAATTGTAATTCTTAACAATAAAATTAATCGGTTTCAGACGGTTCTATCTTATATTCTTACAACATTAAATATTTCTTTATTTTAGTGAAATGAAGTGCGCCGTTGATTCTACACGGGTAAGACCTGTAATACGTATCGGTACTTAATTTCTTGTGAGGTAAGGTTTTCATAAATCTTTAATGATATTCTAGGCAGATTGTCAAAATCAAAAATTAAACATTATTTATTTATTTGATTATTCTTGTAGGTTCTGCGCTAATTTTCACTGTTAGAATATTATGCACATATATCCTAACAGTTTATACGAAAAATCAAAATAAATACATATAAAACAGAAATTGGAAGTCATTCAAAGGTCATAAAGTCTATGTGACTCTCATTTTGGTGATATATAAATCATATATACCCTCATATTAAGTATACTATAAATACAGATAGATCTTGTACCGTATAGATAAGCAAAAAATAAAATCTTAATCTAAATATGAGCGGCACATCCTTTAAAACTGTTGAGAGAATCAACTCGGGCTCGGAACATCGATTTGCATATTATTGCATTCCACTGAATAACGAAGTGATACGCAGATTACATAATTTAGTGAAAGGTTGATTAGACATGATCTTTCGTAACGCAGGGATGAATTAAGTGGACCAATATTGCATTTTGTACGATTGTTTTTGTTTTTATTGAATTGTGTGACTGTAACTAATAGAATTGACAATAAGAAAATTATAATCAAATAAAAAATGTATTGAAATTTTAATTTTAAAACTTAAAACTTCAAAAAGTATTTAAGCCTCACGTTGTTTCCTTCATTGCCGAGATGCAGAGATTAGTTAATGTTGAGAGAATCCATTCTCCACTTCCTGTCTGAATTAGAGGGGAAGGGGGAAATGAAAAAAAAAATAAATTATTATAATTAGTGGGAATTGACCCCACAACTATCACGCTAACAGTTAGCTCAAAAAACAATATTTAATGTGCCCGTATTAATAATGACTTTTTATACTAACCTGTTATGTAAACGCGACGGCTGTGAGTTCGATTTCAACTTGAGGGAGAAAATACTTAATATTTTTATTTCTTCTCATTTTTTTACTAATTCTGGTAATTGCGTTGAGTTCCGCCACTTAACACATAATGCCTCAAGTATTCGGTCGAAAGTTCGGTCGGAGGTGTCTTAATGGGGAACGGAAGTACCTTAATGGAGAACGGAGTGTCCTAACACTATTTTATTGGAATGATTACTAGGTTTCCAGGTTCCGTCTGCCTAATGTGCGAGATACAGCGTTAAGCTTAAAATGTACATTAAAGAAAAACAGGGACGAATAAATTCTATTCAGTATATTTAACCTAATAGGCTAAAAAGGCTAAAAATAAGGAAATATGTTCATAATATGCTTTGCATACCTGAAAGTGACTGCACTTTGCACTTTTCAAATCTAACTACTAAGTTACGCGTAGAAGATTCTTAAGTAACTATTCAAGCTAGACAGTCGGTAACTTCTATGAATAGTTAATAAATACAAGAGGTAAAGAGTCCTATATGAAGACATCAACTCAACTTTAAAGTTTCAGCTTACTTAAAATATTTTTGTTATATTTTATACTCATGTTAAATGACGCCCATTTCATTACAAAGGACAAAATGGGACACTTATTAAGACTCCGCTTTCTCTCCGTCTGTCTGTTGTGTCTGTTAGTCCGTCACCAAGCTGTATCCCATGAACCGTGATAGTTAAACAATTGAAATTTTCACAGATGGTTAATATAATCCCATCCCAATAAAATTGATGTAACTGCGATATCATATTGTTATTTTGAAACGAATAAAAATATTCTTTTCTACCATTTTCTAGACATTGAGTGGCGTAAGCTGAGACAGTATTTAGTTTTATCGACAGGAAATATCAAATAAAAATAATGAAATATAATAAAACTGAAATCTAAATTTAATTGTCATAGGTGGAAACAACTATCGTCGCGTGTGCCATAACCATACAAGCCAGTGTTAAATATATTTATAAATATTTTATTTAAATTACTTGAAAATAAATTTAATTTACATTTGTATACAATATTCTGTTATTTACACCCTTTTTGCTCCGTCGTAGATTAATTTTCTGTGAAAAAAGGGTCACCTGAGACTGTTAAGCTATAATAAGGTCGCCCTTCCTGCTATTGTTTATTTTATTTTTGTGGTACTCAAGGAAAATTGTATTTATTTATTACGATATGAAAATAGTTGAGTTTTTGTATGTTAAGTATGTAGTTTCAATATGGTGCTGTTAATTTCGAGGCACCAAACCTAAAACTATCGCGATAGTTTTGGGTTTGGTGCCTCGCAGTTGCCTCGGGGTAAGTATATTTTGTTTTTTTTGTCACTCTGGGAAACATAAAGGCCGTCGCAGCGGCACATCGTCTAACAGTATTTTTTTTAAAATTTCTCTTGTAACAATTTCTCTTGTTTCCAGTAGAGTTGCGTTGGGTTCCGCCAATCAACACATAAATAATATAAAATAGTTAAAAATATCATAATTTTGTAATAGTTTTAAATTTTATAAGTAAGCAAAATAAAGAAGAAAAAGTAACTATGCTAATCATTTGTCAATTTAATTAATAATATGATTGACATAAACTAAACAACGAACCATTTCATGTTCACTAGTAGTTAGTATACACGATAAGGTTCTTAAACTATGAAAATACTTAGTACATCTTTACTACCAACACGAATTTGTAGTTTGTTTGAGCTTCTCAAAATCTAAAATATTTAAGATACCTAAAAAACCTTAAAACTTTAAATGAATACAGAATGTGCTTATAGAAATCTATCAAAGAAAATCTTTCGAGTAAAGCTCGGGCTTAAAATTATCTATTTAAGTTCACTGCTTTGTAATACTAAATGTCTGTTGCGTTCGGAACTTTTTAATTGAAATAGCTTTTGATCGATCTTTTAATAAGGAGTTAGTGTTTATAATTGATTTAAAGGTACATTTTAATTTTAGTAGTATTTACCTCTATATGATTGTTATATATTAATTTATAGAGATGTAATATAATTAGTTTTACGGAGTATTAAAATATCCCCTACCCCACTTTATATCAGAACAAGGAATCGAATAGAATAGAATTCGAGTGGGAATCAAACACCGAACGTTTGCGCTTATAGTTAGGGACTGTGTCAATGTACCACGACGACGTTAATGAAATTATAATATTTGAATTTTACATAAAATTCAACTAAAAAAAAGTGCTTAACGGGTGTAGTTTTTGAAACTTTAAATAGTTTTTGTAATTTCATACACAGACAGTTTTTATTATTTCATATGGATATCTACAACCATAATTTTACTATTACTCACGTCGTACTATTGCGATACGACAGCCTACAGAAGTTGCTTAAAGTCCTACTTTACAAATCTAGAGTATTTTTCTGAGAAAATTATAGTTATACGATATGACATTTAAAATTCACGCTGTATCTCGTGCACAAGCAAAGATAACCTGGGAACCTAGTATGAAGACTCTTTTCCATTAAGACACTTCTGTTCCCCACTTTCTTTAAATTTTTAAGGCATTAAATGTAGAGAGACGTAATTCAACGCCGCACTTCACCTCGTTAACAGAGCGAGGGAATCAAACTATAAAATGTTACATACCCCGAGTGGGAATCGAACCCGCAACCGTCATGTTCGCATGTTTGTTATTAAAAATATGTATAAATATGAATCTGACGGAAATGGTTTTGTTTGTGTCATACAAATTGCAGCCGTCGGTAAAAACTCGAATCGAAAAAGCAATTTAATCCCCTACATATGAAACGGAAACTCGTTGCTCTTGACGTTATTTGAAATATAAATTAGATTAGAAATTGTAAAAATGGAATATGGCCAAATAAAAACAAATTGACAATTCAATAAAAAACCAATAGAATTCAACATTTATAGCTAACAAAAATAAATATTTATTGAATAATACTTTATTTACACTTAGTTAGTACATTACGGAACCTTCGGTGGACGTCTCTGACTCGCACTTGACCGGTTTTTTCATCAGGTTACACAATAAAGACAATAAGAAAATTTTAATAGACTTTTTATTGCTTTCATTGATTTATGTGCATTATTATATATGTAAATAACGAGGTAAAACGCGGCACTGACGCCGCCATCGACTGACTTCCACTCAACAAGCAATGCCTCCAGAATTCGACGAAAAGTTAAGAAAGAAAGTGTCTTAATAGGAAGGGAGTGCCTTAACACAAGGTAACTTAATTCCCAGGTGCGGAATACACCGTGAGGCTACAACAAAAAATGCTGCTAAAATTCCAAAAATATATATATTTTTTAACTTACATAAATAAGCTATATATTTCATACTATAAGGTCATTATTCTCGCAATACCATTTCGATCCTACTTGGCTTAAGCTTGGTTGTGACGCGCCACAAAGAGTAGCCATGCGTAGAAATTGAAGAGCGCTTTTAATAAATGTATTACCCATTAGTTTTTTTTTTATTTCACTAATATTTTTTTTCATATGTTGCATGATGAGAGAGTGACGGAAGGATATTGAGTTGCGGAACTTAACGCTGCGTTTTGTCTTGTTGCAAGAGAAAGGAAATGTAAAAAAATCGTTCCCCTAAGTGGAAATCGAATTTAAAACCGTCGCGTTTAGAAACAAACGCTGTGTTTCTGCGCCACGATATATTCATAATATACAAGTAATATTAGATTTTGTCATATAATCATTTTAATAATGTTATAGTACATATTTATATAATTAAAATTAAAAGCAAATTTCAATAAATATTCATTATCGAGTACCTAATTTACACGCTCGAGAGATTCGCACGTTACTATAAAATTTCAGTTTATTTTTAATATTAATATTTAACCAAAACGCGTCCCGATAGAAAACCACTAATGGTGCTGGATGCATTAAGCGGTAATTGAAATGGAAAATAGCTTTACTTTTGCACGACTGACTGATATACTATGTTATACTAGCCTTATCCGTCGACTTTCAATTCCTACTGTCTATATTGACTGTTTCATAACATCATCATCATTAACGTTATCATCTTCATTATCAACGTCTCTGAGGTCGCCGCATCACCAGTTTACGTAATGATGAAAAAATATTTTAATAGCGAACGAAGAACCAAAGTATTCGAATGTTCATTTCAAAGAAGATAAATATTTTGATAGCTTACATATCTTGAATCTTTTATCAATATAAGTATGAACTTTTAGTAAGACCAAATAAAAAGTACATACCTCTACGCTGTATCCCAAATGTAAATAGCAGAGTACAGCGTAGAGGTAAGCAAAGGGAACCTAGTGATAAGACACATCGTTCCCTTCTAAGACTAGTATCAAAATAATATGAATATTGAAATTAGCTCATTCAAAAAGGTTGCTTAGTGAAATATATCCTCATCCTATGTCAATGTGGGCTGTCCCAAATGATCTACTATTAGAAATTATTTAAATTCAACCTCAGTCCGCGTAAGGACACTTTGTTCAAATATGGGCAAATTGCTTGCGGCGTTACTGGTTACAAGATGTACGTTTCTCATATATTATTATATTAATTTTATTAAGATGGCGTGTCAGTTTTGGTTATAGGAATGATATGTATTATAAAATCTGAGAAACTGAATTTTACCGTCCTGTAATAAATGTATTATAATAAAGCTATAGTGAGGCCGTCCTGGCGTAGAGGCACTTGCTGTTGATTTAACTATGTAAGGCAAGGTATAATTTAAAAAAAGATTTATTCTGAATATATATTATATAAGGTCCATACAACTTCTTTACACAAAAAGGTTCAAAAGCAAAGGCAGCGGTGCGTAGCGGAGCATTCATAAACAAACAAAAAGGTAGTTACCTTATAAAGTGTTAACACTTTTTTCGGACGAGACGTGATTTGGCCTAGACTTTTTAAGATATTTCACTATAACGAACCTACTTTTGTAGTAGAGTAACTCATTTATTATGAACGACGACTTTTTGAAAGTTTCACAATCATTAATGAAGTTAGTAAAAGTTAAACGTATTTTTTGTAGTAGAATAACTATTTGAGGCTGTACCATTCGTATTTTAGAAACCGATATAATTTAGATAAGTGAAACGGGACAGCTATTTTTGAATATTTGATTTTCTGATAATCATTATCAGAAAATCAAATATTCAAATCCGAAGCATTCCGTCTGTGGTGGTCACACTTGTAGCTTTTTTATATAAATACTAAACCCGTAACTATTATATAACTAAGTAAAAAAAAGTGTCTTACCAATCTGTATTATTTATTGATAGTTCTATTTGTAATAAATTGGCACAAAGTAAATAGAGAACACAATTTATTGAAATGTTTTTTTTTTACTATTTTAAAGTGTTATTCCACACTTAAGAAGAATTTACTAAGAAAACGTATAAAAAATTATAAAAAATTGAATGTAGCGGGATTTTAACTCGCGCCTCTTTAGTGTAGCTCGATGAGAACGTATGATTTAGTTGGTTCAATTAATTTAATACAGCTAACAATCCTAGTCGGATATTAGATTAGTAAAAAGTAAAATAAGTTCTACCATTTTAGAAGAGAAAATGTGGGGAAAATTGTCTTAATAAACACTTACTGGAAGAGCTATATTTATTTGACAAATTTAAAACAATAGTTTTGCCTCTTCTGCGTACATCTGATACATTGTGGGAACTCAATTTTTTTTATTGTTAGATAATGGAAGTTACGTGCTACATCTTGATTAGTTATTATCACAACTAAAATTTTTATAAACAAAAAGACATTGAAAAAAAAGGTCTATAATGTTTCGTAAAAGTATGATTCGCTTGATTGGAGGTTTACATATATATTGATAGGTATGATCTTTCATACTTAATATGTTGTTTATACGTATATTATTATATTATGCACCTTTTTATATCCAATACTTTTAACTAGGCTGTAGGTACTATTAACGTTTCATTGTCCCTTATTAATAATTTAAAAAATATATGACTTTTGAGGCCACTCGTCGCACAGAGGCACAAGCGAGTGACAGAAAGAAAGAAAGAGAGGCTACAGGTTGTAGGATTGATTCCCACTCAAGGAAATTAAATATTTATTTTCTTTAATTTCTTCGCTTCAGTGTAAGTTCCTTCACTTAACATGCAATATCTCTAGGATTCGACGGAAAGTGTGAATGTCTTAATACGAGACGCCCTCTGCCTGCTTGCTACAAGAGATACAGCGTGAAAGCTGAAAAAAATATTACTTTTTACAATCAGTAATATGAGTCGTATGTAAAAATTTCATTGTACATGTTTATATTCAAAACATCACAAATGTAACTTACATGCACTCAAACTAAAATATTAAACCAGCACACGACGTCAAGATGTATTCTCGACAGTATATTTGTTCTCTGTCAACCACGTCTTATGAAAATAGTGTAGTTAAATAATTATATTTTTGTGCTAACATTCTCTAAATTGAAATCAAAATATTTTTATTATATTTTATTTTGAATATTTAAAAAGAAAAAAATATTGGAAAGGTTAAAAATAGTTTTAGAAAACGTAACAAAAATTTACCATGATAGGAGTTAAGCCCGCGCCTCTTCGATACCATGCAAACGCTCTGAACTCTAAGCCATACGTTCTTATCAAGCTACATAAGCTAGAAAGAATTCTTAGTCTAGTTCGTTGGATGCTGTATCCTGAACGTAACATGGTGGGCAGAAGGAACGCAAGCTATTTTAATTTATTTAAATAAAGTTATGTCTTCTTTAAATATTTTATTAGTTATTTATATTTTGTTTCAGGTAAGTGATTATTAAAAAATATTAGCTGAGCTGACAGTTGACCTACAAATGACATAGGTTTCTACAAGGTCATGTATTAATAAAATGTATTACCACAGGTATGTTTACACATATTAAAAGTAGTAGAGAGAATATATTAAAAAAGTAAAGCTTATTAGACAGTTTAGTTTCATAGAAAAGCTTCTTTTTTATCTTTTCGTAAAATATATTTTCTGATTTTTTGAAGCTGATTTTCTGTTCACAAAATAACATAATTTCTACGTTTACAGTAAAAGTCTAACAAAAGGCTACAATTAAAAGATACTCCAAAATTACAAATTTTCGAGAAAAAGTGAATAGTTTACGTCACAACCTAGTGACGTCACCTTTGAGACGCAGCTTGAGCGACGCCATTCAGTGATTACGTTCAAAGCGTCCATCGAGGGTTGTCATTAGATTCACGGTACTGAAATTTACACTTTGTGTTGATTTTTTTATTTTGATTACTTTTTGGTATGTTTTTTATATTTAAATTAAAAATATATTATATTACAGTTTTAGATTATATTTATTTTTTTATAAATACTAAAAGGTTTCGTTCACAACTCACTTCGCTTCCCAACCCCAAACCATATAAAAAAAAATCCATTGATATAAAGAATATTGCTAATTTAATTTACTAAAAAGAGTCAATGTGTATAAAACTATTTAATATTATAGAAATATTAATATTGTTATAACAGCAACAGATCTCTACACACACTCCTTACAGCTAGTGTTTCAAATATTTTAAAGTCGTATTCATATGAAGTATTTTGAATTCGGTAAGTCACTGTAGTTTCAAACGTTGGAGAAAGAAGAGCAATAAAGATTAAACTTCAACGACAAACTTTTATTCTGATCCCCTTTCAAATGTATCTTGAATTTTTATAGCCTCACGTGTCTCCCGCACATAGCTGAGATGGGACACTGTGTTTGAGTGATTCTTTTATGAAAATTGAATTACCTAAGGAAATTAAGACGTTCGACGTAACTTAGTTAATAGTTTAAAACACAGTGAATGTATCTTATTTTATAATTTACTAAATTGTTACAAATTATTTTCTAAAACCAATAATCCTTACGTGGGCCGCTTACAGTTTATTAAAATTGAAATACACATATTAAAATTATTAAAAAAAAATCTATCGATAAGCAATAAATTTCTAGGGAGTTAACGCTCATTTGAAACGCCTGAAGCGCGAAACGTTCAGAAGTAAAAATTGAATAGATATTATTGAAATCTTCTATTTCATATTATGCAAACATATTATATTACGGATTTTTTTATTTAATTACATAATAATACATTTTTCTAATTATCTACGCTACAGTAGCTATAGCGTATTTAATTATAAAAATCTGTTTATTCTCTTAACTTCAAAATTCATAAGACCAGATGTGGTGCAAAAACGTAATAGGTTGTGGTTTCAATTTCCACTCGAGAAAATGAAATATTTGATATTTTCATTTCCACCCTTTAGTAAAGAATCAAAGCGCGGGGTTAAGTTCAGCCATTTCACACGCAAAATCTCCAATATTTGGTAGAAAGTGGTTAATGGAAGTGCCTCAATGAATACAGTAAGATTTTCTGTAATGAACATAAGCTTTTGCGTTTTAAGCAAGTATAACTGAAAAACAGTTATGATTAAATGTACGGTTATTGAAAATACCGGAAGCGGCAGACGTTGGATATTCTATGCAAGTGCATTTCCATTTGCAACATTGTATTAAATTTTGTATAAGTGCACAAGTGGTAAATTCTGTGAAATGGTTTATCTTCTAGTAAAAATGTATGGAATTAAGTGTGTTTCAATATTTTATATGTATTTAATTTCAAGAGGCGAATATGAGGGCAGTCGTGGCGCAGCACAAAGTGTGACTGTGGGTTTGATCGCTCGAGGAAATTAAATATTTATTTGAATTTGCGCGGCATTGAGTTCCGCCACTCAACATGCAATGCATCTAGAATTCGGCGGAAACTGGAGAACGAAGTGTTTTAACACTAGGTTTGCTCTGCCTACCCTGCTGTGTATGGGATATAGCTATCTATACGGGATACAGCGTGAAGCTGATTTGATTTGATTTGATCTATATCAAATCAAATCAAATCAGCTTCACGCTGTATCCCTCACACAGCAGGGTAGGCAGAGGGAACCTAGTGTAAGACACTCCGTTCCCCACTTTCTGCCGAATATAGATAGATGTATTATATTATCTATTCTAAACGATTGGGTTAGGACATAAGCCTAATTAAATAACCAACAGTATTTGACAGATATATACGTGAGTGTGTGTGTGGACCTATTATGCGTAAATTTTTTTTATGATATCGAAATTTATTTTTCTTATAACAAATTTTAAGATTTATATACCTAAATTTTAAGGTTCAACATTTTCTTAATAAACTTAATAAGTACTTGTAAAATACCTAAAGGTTAGAAGTTACTTAAGTTAGTTAAAACACTGTCACTTTGAACTACAGCCTTGAATTCAAAAATAGTAGACCTCATTTTACTTTTTATTAATTTAATATCCAACCGGGGTTGTTGCTCTAAGGAAATTAAATTTGAAATTTTCTTATAGAGTTGGAATAAGCTTTGAAAACTACGGGTTCAATGAAGCACGTTTACTTAAGAATTTATTAAAATTATCATTTATTTCTTAACACATATTATGGTGTTATATATAAAGAACGATAACAAAAAATATTTAATTTGTTAAGATTCACGATTTATCTCGCTTACCAGAGTAGGCAGAGAGCATCTAATGTGTACACACTATTCTATCCGCCCGAATTCAAGGTATTGCGTGTTGGGAGAAGAAACTCAATATACGCTATCTAATACCGAGTAGGAAAATTACTTCTGCTATTTACCTTTCTTTTTTTAGCTTCACTGAATGCAGTTTTCTCTCATAGACTTATTAAAACGGATCTCGAGATCACGCTGAAGATTGATCGCTCTCTGCTGCTTACCCTGCTATATACGTGCGTGAAACTAAAAAGACGAACATATAAAAGACTATAAGTCGACATAGCAGAGAGACTGTCAAGTTCCATCGGTCCGTAAGTAATTGCTCTGCAGTAAACATTGGTCTAAATACTATAAGCCACATGCATTTTGCAGATACTAGTGTTGTTTTTATATACATTCTTATATAATTTACTGGTGTGCGGTTTGTGACAGAAATATGTGAAGTTTTTAAAATTCATATTTTTAGTTACATAGTTAGCTTGGGGACCAGTGACTGAGATTTGGTCTTTTGTGAAATCTAATACGGGGTCAATAATAATAATAAAAAATCTTAAAAATCCAACTACATAAATATAAAAAAAATAACCCATAGTTGGCCTTGTAGTTGCTTTAACCTAGTGTTAAGACATTTCCCTCTTTTTGTAGAATCGTCGAAACAAATGTGAAAATGAAAACATTAAATATATCACTCCAACAACTGGGAATAGAATCCGCAACTGTCACACTCTCTCTCTGGCTCTGGTGTTATTCCACTTAGGAATAAAGCGTAATTCAGAGTCCCGCAGAATTCGAATTAGTATAATTTAAAAATGCTGTGATTAACGACCAACTTACGTCGCGAATGGTCTTATTTGCGTCGACACCATAATTCTCCATTGAATACGTGCACGCGTGATTTATGCTCGCTTAGTAAGTGATAAAACATAGAGCGGAAACTATTTTGAGGGTATTTTAGTATTCACAAAGAATGCTAATATTAAAATTTCTATGATGTGTAGATGATTACCAAAATGTTTATTATATTTACTTTCGTTTATATGTTACATACATTTATTTTCTTTATAATAATAATCATTCTCAATCAATCTTAATAATAATCATTGTTAAATTACATATAAACAAAATCACCGACTAGCGATCCAAGTTCGAACCCGAAACCATGGCATTTATTGACATTTTTAGTTCCACTACACAACGACGACGACGGCTTCTGGTAAGAAGACAGTTGAGCGCTGCTTTGAGTTTTGCCTTTGAACGCGGAAAGTCTTGGAATTTCGGCGTAAAATGGGGAATACAATGCCTTAACACTTTTATCTAAATATTTTAAACGCTAATTAAATTGGACTTAATATACATACACACTGGCCTAGATATTTCAGTTTAATTTCACCAAAGTACAAAAAACATACCTACTAAACTCAAACTAGCCAAATCCCAATGACCCTAGTCGGCAATAGTTTATAAATTAAATTTTATTCTACCATTTGTTTTTACAGTTTAGCAAAAAAAAACGAATATATGAAAGGATTAATGAGCACCGGCTCATGCACTGTTTCTGTTTCCGTCGTTTCCATTAAACGTGAATTTGACGCTTTTAAATGTTTTGTGAGAGCGTAGTGTGAATTACGGCCTCGAAACCACTTTATCACCTCTTTATTTTATCTGAACTATTCGAATCTTGCGAGTACGTGCGCGTTTACTATAAACAATAAGAGAGGATTCACACTATAGTGTCGGTAATGATCCGGTTTTGTGTTCGATTTCAAGATAGGCAGAGGGACCTTATTGTTAAGACTTAAGACATCCGTTCTCTATTTTCCACCGAATTTTCGACGTCTCCAAACATAACATGTATATTATCTTTAATATATTATCTTTCCTCGATATGGTTGCACAAGTAGTAAGACCTAAGTAGTCAGTCAGTAGTATTCGAAATGAATAAAAGAAAAATAAAGTATATTATTCTTATTATAAACAGAAATTATATATTTTTTTTTGATAATTAAACAACATAAGTAATAAATGAAAGAGATTCAGTGAAATTAAAATGATTAAAACGGAATGAATTTTCACAAACATTGGTCAGATCTCATAAACTACCTTGTGTACATAGAAAGTATATTCACATTTTTTGTCGAAATGTAGCAGAATTAAAAAAGCAGAGCTCGCGGTTTTCATTTGAACGAATAAAACTGTTGTATAAAAATTTAACGCTTCAGTTAATGTAAATAAACGCTTAGATCCGTTCAGAGACACCTGGTGTAAATCTCTTGTTTGAAAAAGACCATTTCTTACTATATTTAAATTATTCAAATAAATTGATTATTTACAATATTTTGACATTGAATATTGAGGTCAGTCCTTGCGCAGGAGCTGTGAGTGACTGTAAACGGTTGTGAATTCGATCCTAACTAAAGAAGAAGAAAATATTTATTTAAATTTGTATTCTAATTTCTTCGCTCTGGTGTCGAGGCAAAGCGCGGCGCCGAGTTCTCACTTTTTTTCACTCTATTTTAAATAACTTTAATGTTACATGTTGAAATAAAAATCGGGACTCATGTAAAATTATTTTTAACTTCTACGCATGTGTGGTACCTCGTTAGTGAGGGTAAACGAGAATATATATTAATGACATAAAAATATTTCAAGTGGAATATTTATATAGTACGTATATTTTAACAAGTTTCTTGTTGTATATAAATGATATAAATTAAGACAAAATGTTAACAAGAAAAATATATAATATATTATTTGATTTTAGGTGGACGAATGGTACTGTGGGACTCATTAAAGGACACCCTGATACTACACACTAAAATCCAGCGGAAACACTCTCCACCAAAATAAGACGCCGCAGGATCGCTCGCGCATACTAATACGACGTCTCGATGGAAGGCTTGTTTAATGCAGGCCACCGTCACCTTCAAGGTTCCCGTAGGTTCCTCCTCCCAACACTTATTATTCAAAATCTTGTATTTTTTAACATAATATAATTACTTAGCTTACCTTAGCAATGACACCCTAGATACACGTAGACAATAAATTAAAAAAGGTTTAGCAAATAAATATATTTCATATCTTATTAGTTCTTCTAGAATTATTTATAATTAAAAAGACAAAAAATTAAAACTAAAAAACCAATATAAAAGAACCGGGAACAATGCTGCAAGTAATCTTATTGTTATTCGTAAAAACCAGTCCAGTCGAGTCTAGAGCAGTCGTGGCGCGATAGGTCGTTGGTTCAATGCTCATTCGAGGAAATGAAACATTTAATATTTTTATTTCCTCGCTCTGGCAACAAGGCATCGCTCGGTGTTGAGCTCCGCCACTAAACACGCAGTGGCACCAGAATTCGGCAGAAAGTGGGGAACGGAAGTGCCTTAACACTAGGTTCCCAGGTTCCCTCTGCCCACCATGCTATGAACGGGATAACGCGTGAAAAAAAAATTGAAAAAGTGTACAGCAGTGTAACTTAAAAAAATATTGGCAACTTAGCATAAATGCTAGCATCTCAGCAACAGTACCTCAATACTCAATAATACCATTACTGGTTCTCAATGTATGTATTATCTTGTTTACTAAAACAAAAGACAATTTTCCTTCTACAAACAACTAATACGAATAAATAAAAAGCAAACACGCATACTTTCGCATTTTCCATACAGAGTAGAATAATATATTATCCCATTACCGTCTATAACATATTATTACTTACTACTGTCACAGGTAAGCCGTACGTAACAAATGAGATGCAAAGTGCAATACGAGAACATCTCCAAGGCACAGTAATAAGTTTTATAAATTTAAATTTGCAGGGAACCTTCGTTTAAGAGACGGATGTTTCGTTTTATTTCACCTTATATTGTGAATGTAATGAAACATTCCTTCCTTCATTATTCCGTTATGGCCTTCTTGTATGAAAATTGACAGCAAATTGGTTTCCTTTACCAACCAAATTAGATATTTTGTGTGGTGGATGGTGTGGTGGAGCTATACGGATTTATCTTGCGTATAGTTGAGTAGTAGTAGGGAACTTCGTAACTTAGTGTTAAGACACTCCGTTTTGCATTCGTTACCTGAGCGAGGAAATGAAAATGTTAAATATTTCATTTCCTCGGGTAGGAATAGAACCAATAACCAGTCGCGTTTTCATTCACACGCTTGTGCCCCTGCGCCTCTGGATCTACATAGATTTGTATACATAAATAGACTTGTATTTTGTAAAAACCATAAAATTTTCGTAAATTATGTGAACACTAGACATAACCTAATATATAGATTTAAACTGTATCAAGCACACGGCAGAGTAAACAGAGGGAACCTAATGTAGCGTCCATTAAGGCACTCCGACCCTCATTTACCGCCGAATTATTGAGGCATTGCGTGTTGAGTGGTGGAACTCAACGCCGCGCTTGTCCTCGACACCAGAGCGAAGACATGAAAAAATATTTCATCTCCTCGAGTAGGGATCGAAGCCACAACTAGTCGGTTTTACAGTCACATTTTGTGCCCCTGCGCCGCGACTGGCCTCAAATACATTATAGCTAGATTTCCATGTTCATCATCCTGTATCCTCATCGGTTACACAATACACCGTATAATCGATCCGCTGACCGAATGCACATTCCCAGTGGTCGTATTAACACCTTGAATAAAGTAATTCAAAATAAATATTACGAATTTTATTATTTGTTTCTAACAGTTTGATTAGTTTTGTGTTCTGTATAATTGTGGGTACGATATCCATTCAAGGAAATTAAATATTTAATATTTTCATCTTTTCACTCTCGTGTCGAGGCAAAGCGCGACGTCGAGTTCCGCCGCGTGACGCAATGTCTGTAGAATACGGCGGAAAGTGGAGAACAGAAGTGTTGTAATAGGAATGGAGTGTCTTAACAGTAGGTTTCCAGATTTCCTTAAACAGTTTACCCCGCTATGTGCAGTATACAGCGTGAAGCTAGAGAAATAAAGAATATTTTATTTATATCATCTCTATCCCTTCTAATGAACTGTAGCATATACACATATATCATTACATTTAAAATAATTAAGATATAATTAAAAATATATACAAATGAGGTCAATGGACTTTTCGCTGGATAATGAGGGTATGACGTATTCACAGCTTTGCCAGATAAGTTTCAGTTAACTTACTTTTCATATACACAGTACGTAATTTTTATCCTTTTTTTTTTCATATATCATGCAGTATCCCGCATATAGCAAAGTAGGCGGAAGAACAAGGTTCCTTCAAGGTTCAAGACAATCCGTCTCCCACTTGTCGCCGAATTATCGAGGCATTGCTTGGTGAGTATCAGAATTTAATGTCGTGCTTTTGCCTTGGTGTCAGAGCGAAGAAATGAAAATATTAAAAAATAATCATTCATTCCCCGAGTGGGAATCGACCCCACGACCGTCACGTTATAGTCACAAGCTTGTGCCTATCAATTACCTATACATATTTAAGCATAACAATTAGTACATTATTCAAGCACAGTGAAGCGAACCTTGATAGGATTAAATTAATTTGTGTATGGTTTAATGTGTAAATGTCAACCAGTTTGTTCTTACAAATTATTTGAGATTTGTTAAGAAATTATTATGAAATTTATTTAAAAGATCATAAAAAATGTCTGTATCCATACTACACTATAGTAAATCAAAAGTTTACTCAGATGTGGAAATACTCATATAGTGGTGTAAATTTCGACCTGGAGCCACATGGAGATACAGCCAATATAATAGATTAAAATTTTATAAACTAACGGAAACTTACTAGTTAGTAATGGTGACAGACCTCAAGAGACCGCTAAGTTCAAGCGGCTCTAATCTAGGCCATAACACGTTTATATAGTCAATACATACATACGTCGACCCTGTTTAGCTTAAACCGTAGATTGGGACCACCATTCAACAAGCAGTGACCGGAAATAAGCAATGCAAGAAAATGGAACAAAGGGCTCTTCTTTATTTTACTGTACTTGAAAACTTTACGAAGAAAAGAAGTAAATGTTTTTAGCAAAAGCTATTAAACTACTGTTCTGTATTAAACTATTATTAAATTAAAAATAAGACAATTTTATTCCTTCCATAGACGAAATTAAATATTTAATATTTTCATTTCTTCGTTCTGGTGTCAAAAAAACCAAAGCTTAACATTGAGTTCCGCCACTCAACACGCAAGGCCACCAGAATTTGGGGGAGGTGGGGAATGGAGTGTTTTAACTCTAGGCTTCCTTTGTCTGGATGTGGATCTGTGCGGGATAATAAAAAAAATATAGATAATCTATTGCCCGTTACTTATTGAAAAGTGATATAAAATTACATCAAAGTTACCCGTTAGATGAATCATGATATTGTTGAAATAGTTTCCTGTTGCGGCCGGAGGTCGAGACTTGGGACAAAGTTCTTGATACATTGAATGCGGGTTGAAGTTGGAGATCCTTCGGGAAAAGGTGCTTTGTCGGTAACATTATACAAAGATGATCTTGTCTTACCTATGTTTGGAGTATTTATAGACGCCCGTTATATTAGCGAGTTTGATCAATTGTTTTGTCTACGAATTACTAAATACGAGTATATTGTTTTTCTTGTAGAAATATTTCATATTCGACGTTATTATTTATTAATAGTTAGTTGCTGTCGTGTACTTATTAGTACACGAAAATTTACTTTAAAATTTTAAAATTTAAAATACTTTAAAATTATAGTATTGTTACACTATAATCTCCATGTAACTAAAAAATGGTATTGACAGACGAACAGACAGACAACAAAGTGACGGGGCGTAGAACCTTAAAAACATCGCCGACCGAACACCGACTCCAAGAATAACGAACTTTAAATAGTCATAGAATTCTGTGGAAATAAGTACATATTAGTAGTTTCAAAAGATTTTAAATTATTATTATTTTTTTTTTATATTAAATATATTTTATTACTCCACAGCATATTCTTTTAAACCACACCTAATCATTTATAATACAAGCATTTTAATATGAAAGTTACAGTTGTCAATATAAAACAAGTTTCAAACTTACTTAATTTTCAATTAATGCAAATAAAAAGGGAGAAAGAAATCTGTCTTTCTAATTTAAAACTTGGATTAAAACTCTTTCTGGTGTAAATTACAACAGTCAACCAGCACCGCCGGAGCAATTCAATTAATTTTCAATCTTAGACTATTGAATCTTAGTAATAATAAAATTTTGGTGTTTGCTGTCGTTTGAAGTTTAAGTACAAATGCTTATCTGAATAATGTATTGTTGAAATGATAGGTTTAACTTCGTTTTGTATTTTTTTATGTACATATTTATAGAGGCTAGTCGTAGCGCAGAGCTACAAGCGTATGACTGTAAACGCAATATTTTATGAGTTCGATGTCCACTAGAGAAAACGAAACATTTATATTTTCATTGCTTCGCTCTGGTATCAAGGCAAAGTGCGTCGTTGCGTTCTCCCAATCAACACGCGATCCCTTCAAAACTCAATGGAAAATAGAGAACGGATTGTCTTAACACTATGTTCCCTGTGCATCCTGCTGTGAGCGGAATAGAGCTGAAAAACAAAAAAAAATATCATCCTTAAAAAGAATGTTAAACTTAAAATATTATTTTCATTGAAAAAATGTGCTCGTTGTATTTAGTTCAGTTTGTAAGAACATAATAAAGTTATGTTTCTTCGGTACAAAAAAAAATTGTGGAATGAAATTGTTTTTTTTTTATAAATTTTGGAGTCATTATTTTTTCTTTAATATAATAATACAAAGGTCATTACTTCTCAGAAATGTACCTAAGTCCCTAAAAATACAACAGATTTTAATGCGGCTTTTACTGAGGATTGTTTTATACGGTTATATTACTTGAAATTAGTAGTTGTGTATGACACATTCTAATCGCGGGAGGTAACATCGAAAAGGTTCATCATCATCAGCCTCGTCTCGTGAACTGTTGGATGAGAACACTTTGAAACGATTAACGTCATACAATATAGCCTACAGCCTTCCTTGATAAATGGACTATCTTACACAAATAGATTGTTTGAATTCAAACCAGTAGTTTATCAGATATGTATATAAATACTAGGTTATTAGCTTGAAGCCTTAAATATACGTAAATACAAACACGTTTAAATGTTTTAAGTCTCTGACACTAAGAAGTCATAACATTTTAATTGTAACTTTATACAAATATTTTTATATGCATGTATAGCAAGCATCTTTTAATGATAATATAGACATTAATATTAGTAACTGATAGTTCATTCTTTCGACTGGGAATCATACTCACAATTTGTCTCGTTTACAGTCACACGCTTGTGCGCCTGCACCACGACTCCCCCCATCTTTTATACTTTGTTTATCCATTCGATTATACAAAAATCATTCAAGAAAATCCGCGACATCTCTACACGATACACTTGGTAGCCATCTATTCTTGATTGATTTCCTTGATTGATCTTTCTATTCTATTTTAGTGACGAGGCGTTTACCAGCACGAAGAATAGATAAGTCAAAAAAGATAAGTTTACAATTGGATGATATAATATTGCTAAAACCGACCAGCATCTATAATAATGATTATATTTTCATCTATTTAATGTACTCAGTAAAATAATAGTAGTTGTCTCCACATTTCGTGCTATTTTTCGAGATATAGCGTATTGATTTAACGTCGTTCTTTGTCGTCTTAGAACGAGAAAATTAAAATAACTCATTCTTTATATATCATATCTATCAACACACATAGAATTTTTCATTGGCATTTTTAAGCACCGATCCACAAAATTAATGCATTGTTTTTATGATATTTCGTATTTCATACAGACAAATTAGTGTTGTGTGAACATATATACTTTTTGTCATTATTCACGCTGTATCCCGCATATAACTAGGTTCTCTCTGCCTACCCTAGGCACTCAATGGAAAATAGAGAAGTGCTAAGACACTCCGATCGAATTTCTCCGAATTTTTGAGACATTGTGTGTTTAGAGGTGAAACTAAACGCCGCACTTTGCCTTATTACCAGAGCGAAGTAATAAAAATATTAATAAATAATAATAATTATTTAATATTAATAATTCATTCCCCTCAGTGGAACTCCAACCCATAATGTCTTGTTTACATTCAAACTGTGGTACGCCGCGACGGTCTTACTTATACAAAATATACATTTGTCATACAAATGTACATATAGTAATTTACATACATTATGCCAATGTAAGCTCACTTACATAATTAACCTCGATGTTTTACGATACTTTAGCTACTCTCCCTTTACAGGGAGATTTAAATTTAAATATTTAATCACAACCCCTTTGGCACATGCATCCATTTGATATAGTTAACAAAAAAGAATCAAGTATCTCTAAAAAAAGTTAAACGAAATAAACTAGCGCTATAGAAAAAGTTTGTGACAAAAATGTTTCACGCCGGTGTTAGTCAAAGCTAAAGGCCAAAACACAGGCCGTAATGACAAAACAAACGAGCTGGAGTCGTTTAGACCGACAATTTTTCAATTTCAAAAAAACATAAAAAATCCTTTTGAGTCATAGAAGGCCGCTTTGTAAAGAATATATGTCACCTAATTTGTTTGAGCGAACTTTTTCTATACTTTAATCAAAAATTACCATTTTTGTATATATAGAGCCAATTTCCTAAAATAAAAAAAATACTTCAACTAGTAATTAAATATCTTCAACAATAAAATAGAGATAGCTAGAGAGAACTTAGCGTCAAGCACTACGATGTCTGCATATATCTTTTGTCCTCATACTATTTACGTCCAATATGATTTCGAGGACCAAGGCTAGTAACAAAACTCGTAATAAGTGTAGAACAGATAACGTGATATTCTCTATAGAATATTAATTATTTATAGTATCATATATGAACCCATTCAAAATTATTTAACATTTAATCTATGTGCAAATATTAAAAATATTGAAAATATAAATATTGAAGTCATTTCCTCGAATGGGAATCGAACCTACAACCCATCGCGCTTACAGTCACACGCATCGACTACCCGCTAATTATCAAATACTGTAAATTCCGAATTAAATTAAATTAAAATAGAAAAAACTTTGAATCCGAAATATTTGCTCAGTACTGGGGCCTTACTCTTGAAAGTAATTTCAATCCCATTTTGACGTCCAATATTGTCCAATGCAATCCTGCGGCGACGTTATTTTGGTACTCTTGAAACCAATATTCTCAAAGTTGGATTACTATTTTCTTGACCAATCCTAACGCCGTTATAACTGACAATTAGTGTTGTACACTTTATACTGATAAATTTGCGATACATAATAACCATTCATTACTCCTTGAAATATTTTTTTTACATGCACATTTTTCCCAAAAACAATAATTATAAATCACATTAATTTTGTTTTACTTAAAAAGCAATGGAATCTTTGAAATCGTTCTAAAAAATGGATATATTTTATCTGTATGTCTAATTATTTAGAATGTTTTGTCAAAAAAACTATTTGACATATGTATTTGTATTATTATGTTAATGTTTATGTTATCAGTAATAATAAATATATTTCTACAATCGATGTGCATTTAGCCTATAAATAGACGAAAAAAGAGGTTGAAATGTTAAATTAAGTAAAGTATAACAAAATAACAAAGTTTAATGCTTTTGAAGTTCACGCGAAAACTAATGGATAACGCTTAAATGTGCATATATAAAGAAAGAATTATTATTAGTCCATTATGTTTATAAAAGTGATTAAAATAAAAGTATTAATAAAAAAATACTTTACTACTGAATGTCTTTTTATTATAATAAGAATATTTATGTACTATTATCATATTATGTATAATATGATAAAGCTTAAAGCTATACATAATATTTTGTTTTAAATGCCAATTATGTAATTAAACAATAATAATTAAAACATATACTTTTATTGGTAATTTTAAAAATTCAAGTGCTACACACATACATACAAGTGCTATCTCTAAATAGTTAAATCATTCTTTTTAAAATAAGTTTAATATAATAATTTACATATTGTTACATTTGAAACATTTCTCTTTACCATGAGATTCATATAACTAACTATAAATCAAATTCTTAAAACACTTTATTGCACAAATATAATACATTCATTAAAATATGCACTTATTTAAAGTATAAAGATTGTATGAAGATATTTTTGTTATTTATTGGAACAAATATACATAAACTATTCATACATAAATACATATATAGATATCATATATACATTTATATAGAGATACAATTATAGACATATATACAAATACTTGAGTACTTAAAAAATATTATGACATATCCAGGAAATCTATTAAACACTGATCAATCATTCATAGTTTTGAGCATTTTTGTAAACTTTTGATAAATTGAAAATAATTCATTTGGAAAGCAAATATAATTTATTTAATTATTATTAAATTTGTTTCATTAAATGAAACAATATAGTACAGTAGAACATAATTTTGTAATACATAAGTACATATTTACTCGGTAATTGTATCAATCAATTAAATATTAATAATATTTTATATAAGTGTATAAGAAAATTCAATGTCTTACTGTATTGCTCAACTATTTTTCACTTTAAAAGTAATTTTTATTTTACTACAAACTTTGTTAGACAATATCTTAATATTAAAATAAAAGAATACAATTTATGTATAAAAGATTCATATATATAACTCATGGACCAAAAAAAACCTATTTTCTGTTTCATTCCTTAATTTTGTAGCTATTATATGTTTTTACTACCAGTCAGTCAGTTGCAATGTTTGGAGACTTCTACTTCTTCTTCCTCAAAGTCTTCCAACTCATTTCTCGATAATACTTTAACACATATGTTGTCACTTGCAATATGTGTTATTTATTTACAATGCTGCACCCTGTGTTTCCATTTGTGAACATTTTTATTTATTTATATTGAGCAGAAATGTGAATTTTATTAGTGAAATATTCATTCAGAAGTCATCAAATATCCACTTTTGGGCATACATATGGTCACCTACAAAATGATAGTAATAATTACTATTATTACTATTGTGGTTTATAAAATATTTAAATACCAACTATTATATTGGTATATAGGTACTGAATGATATATTGGTAGTTATTTAATATGTATTTTTACAAAGCAAATATATTTTTTTCTGTGATAGTATATAAATGAAGTAAATAATAACTGGGTGCCCATTCCAATTAAAACTCATTCAAAAGATGAGTCCACTGAAAATATATTTAAATCTGTACATACACATTTGGAAAATAAATACTCAGTGATCTTGCACTTTAATCAGCAGCAGTTACTATTATATATCTATTTCCTAAGATTAATACTTAACTTACCTAGTATATGTAAGTTACAGTCATTAATTTCGTTTTATATTTTTTGGCTTTATGTGACGAATTCTACTTATTTCTTCGTATCACCTCTATTGTAGAATTTTTCATTCAGACAGTAAATAGTTTTCCCTTTCCTTTATAATTCGCTAATCGACGTATATTTCGTTGTTTTTTAATGTCTAATTTACATGTTTACCTCAAAACACAGTACATAAGCACTAAACGTGCCATTTTATTGCCGTTTTCACGAGAAAAATAACAAATCAATTTCTAAAAAATTACACTTTTGTTATTGCGTAAATTCCAACTCCAATTACAATATTGCTGTAATATTGGCTGTCAAAAACGCGTCAAGAGTACCAAATATCACAATCCTAACGAATTTTACAATAATTTTTAGTTAACGCAATCGTCAACTAGCGGGCGGTAGTGGACTTGGCAATTGATTGCTTTCAAGAGTACGAAATGACAATTATTGAGGATTGATTATTGGATATTGGCGTCAAGAGTAAGGCCCCTGGTTGCTAGTACACCACTGCGCTCCAATAGCTTCTCTCATGGGCAACAACAATAAATTGTTAACTTCGTATTATATTGCTTCATCGATATCATTTTTGTGGAATGTCATTTATCACTCAACTTGATGATTGGTCAATCAATCATCTACTTTTGTAGTCTATTTATTGTTCCAGGGCCGCTAACCTAATGTCGGTGATATAGAGAGGATTTGATGTTTAATTTTAGTTCTTAGTAGCTTTAATAAATATAATGCAACGTCTTACTCAATGACGTGAGAAAGCCATTTTTTAAAGTCTTATATAGTTAAGAAATGACCCAATGTTTAATAGAAACATATGAAATAATATTCGAGCTAATAAGGTACTCTTAAAGCGGTGTAATTTTGGTTACAATACTCAGTGAAGAACAAAGACGCGACAAAATTTTTACATTTTCCCTGTATGTAAACATTTTGTCGCGAATTGCAAAGTGCGACAAGGATTGCCCTAACATTAAAAAAAAGCGTCAAACACAAAATCACTAATGTAAGCTGGTGTATAAAGAACTAAATACAGAAGGCAGTATTGCTTGAGACCGAGGGCAGCGGAATAGCTGTTGGTTTTTATTCTAAACCAGGGGTATGATTGGATAGGAGAGGTAATAGGAGACCTCGGACGTTTGAAAACACAGTTCAAAGATACTGGAGGATGGGCATGAGGAACCTCCGGAGGTCATGTATAGAGAGGTTGATGACAGTGAACGAGGTATGCAGAGACGGTTCTCTGACTACTCTAGTATACAGCATGACGCTAAGTTAGTTAAATTTGGCCCTAGCCCTGATAAGAAGACAAAATGCGGCGTTGTGTTTCGCCACTCAACGCGCAATGACAAAAAAAATAGGTGATTGTGGGGAACGGACTGTATTAAAACAGCATATAGACAAAAAAAAGATATTAGTCTAGATTTATATTTTACCTACTTCACTAACTTCACTATACTGTATACAATAATAATACATGTTGTAGATCATTTATCATCGTTGATCGAGATGGTTTTTGACGTCGGTCGATTGTTCCATTGAGTTCACAAATGACTTACTCGAGAAAGAAATTAAAAAAGCTTTCATTCTAAGAAATATCTTCTAGTAGTTTATTCTACCAATGCAAGTTATTAAGCAAATATTTTAGTGCTATTTAAAATGAGAATATAGAGTTAAAGTTATAAGTTCGATTCCCGGCACGTGCGATTTTTAGTAACGTCACAGATTAACATTGTATGTTTACAAATTAAAACCGATATTGTACAAGTATTTAAAACACGTGACTTTTTTAAATGACCTTTACTATTGAATAATGAATACATGATTTATGTAGCTTTTATACCAAGAGCTTACAGTTCAAAAGTCATTAAAATTCTGAAATAATTACAACATAAATCATGGAAGGTTTAAATAAGTGTCTGTTGTTTGCCTCATATTGCGTGACCGTGACTCCCTAAATGAATTATATTCGACTGATTTGGAAGGCTAGTAAAAGAAGTACTGTTATTACAGACAAAATCTTTAAAATATTTATAACTATGTTAAAAATTGCTATTTTTAGGGTTCCGTACGACTAATTTAATACAAAATGCAGAAAAAATTATGTATAAATGCTCGTATCTTGAGGTTGCGTTAACTTAGAAACTTGATTTTTCTCAGAGCTGCAAGAGATTATCATCTCGAGATAAATGATCTTGACAGACGGACAACGAAGTGATTCGATGAGGATTCTGTTTTTTATTATCGTAATATGGACCCTAAAAATGGTCATTTTTAGCCGTTAGTATAGGTTAATTCAGTTTACTCTTATTCGGTTAAATTATTCATTTTATTCTTCTGAGCGAAAGGAAAATTTGTTTAAAAGAAAAACCTTGCAAAAGTTGGTTAAATAAATTAAGCATTTAAGTAGTTTTTATATTCCTTCACAACAACTAAAACTTTTTACTGTGTAAGTTTATTATGAAAAATTAAAGCTTAATTTGGAAAGTTATGTTATTTAAAATATAAAGTTCTGGTCCGTACTATAGTTTATAACAAGAACGTAATAAAAAGTATATTTTTTTTATATATATACACATAATTTATAAGGTATATACTAAGCCTCTTCATTCCCTACTTTCCGCCGAATTATGAAACCATTGTGTGTGGAGTGGCGGAACTCAACGGCGCCGCACTTTGTCTCGACACCAGAGCGAAGAAATAAATATTTAAATTTATATAAATATTCAATTTCCTCAAGTGGGAATCGAACCCACAACCAGTCCCGTTTACAGTCACACTTTGTACTCCTGCTTACGTCAAGGTACTAAATAAAGATTTTATTGAGGTAATCGCAGCGAGAATCCCTCCCCCTCGGCATCGAGATAGCGCGTCGTAAATATTCGTATAATTCGTCGTAATTATACAGCTTCGTACGGTTACATTTATTATTGTATTAAAGAAAAATCACACAAAATCTTAATATAATTGTGGTTTATGTGTTACCCTGATATATAAGATAAATTACGGAAAATTTTCATTTAAATCCGTTTAGTAGTTTTAGTGTAAATGTGGAACAAACATCCATCCTCACAAATTTTCACATTTTTAATATTAGTAGGATGACTTAGCTTACCTCAAGTTATTTAAAACCTAAAAGTACACTTGGATGGTAATGTGTAAAGAAGTTTATGATACTAGACGAGGCGAATGAGGTATGTAGAGGCCGAAGCGTTTGGCGCTCCGTTCTCTCCGACTGCCCCGCTAGTTAAGTTAACTTCCTTTAAATCATCATCACGTACATCAAATCATATTCTTGAAGTACGTTGATACCACTTAAGAAAGACAAATGGTCGACATTGTGACACCCACATCAGTAAGTATACTCGTATAACGACATCCACGCCGCGCTAACTGTATTCAGCGGTGGGGCTCAACGCTACGCTTTATCTAATAGAGAGGGAAAATAAAAATAAATAAAAAAAAAACTTAAAAGCGCGGCATTGAGTTCCGCCACTCAACGCGAAATACCTGCAGAATTCGGCGGAAAGTAAAGAACGGAAATGTCTTAATGAGAACGAAGTACCTTAACATTGGGCTTCCAGGTTTCTGTCTTCTATCTGCGGGATACAGCGTGAATATAAAAGAATGACTCTCATGCCACGTAGGTAAAAAATCGTTTCTTAGTTACAAGAAACGCTGTGTTAATAAAAAAACTTTGCTTCGGTGTTTCAGCTTGAACTACATATAACAGATATAAAAAAGTTTTTATTCCAACCTTTGCATTAGCATTTAGCCTTACCCTTATTTAAGATTTATTCCAAGCAAAGAAAATCTTCGGAACCTTTCTTCTCATTCAATAAATTAGCCTATAAATGAAATTTGTATGTTACCTATTTATGTGCACAACATATACATATATACTTTTGAATCCACATATATATATATATATATATATGTATATATATATATATATATATATATATATATATATATATATATATATATATATATATATATATATATATATATATATATATATATATATATATATGTGTGTGGTATATATATATATACTAGCGACCCACTCGCGGCTTCGCCCGCTTAAACTACTGAATTATTTACTTAATGTATTGAATTACGTTCCTTAAACAACACAAACAACAGAATACTTAAATGGTAAAAATCATAAACAATATCACTATGTTCCAGGAATATTAGGTAGACTACCCACTGGTAGTCTACCTAATATTCTTTTATTTAAAAATACTTAAACGAAATATGAAATCATATACCTATGTTGCGCTGAAATAATACATTATAATTATTTAGAGAGCTCCAAAATACGTGCAATTGCTTCTAAACTTACTTTACTATAGAGCTAGCATTGAAGCATTCTCTCTTGCAGCTCCTTTCTTCTGGCGCTGGGGAACGGCATCAGGGCATTGGTCTTTGGGCTGTGGTCTCAAGCGGCACCCATCAATATACGTGCGTCGTTAGAGTCACTTTGGCTTTCGCCCTAGGACTGTGTACCTGCTCTAGAGCAGATACATGGAGAAGGATTTTTGGTGGGATTGGAAGGATGATCAAATGCCACCTGAACGGTCAGCACAGCCAGTTGAAACCCTCAGTCAGGGAGGCCCAGCTTAAGTGACCAGCGACCGAGGTGACTGCTCAGTAGTCGGATTCGAGGAAGGAGAAAGTCACTCTGAAGACGACATCTGACTCTGGTGTGCACTGGGCGATGCTATTATAGTTAGGTGCAGGTAACACAATACATCAGCGCGTAGTAACGCATTATACCCGAGTTGGACTCTTTCTATTTTTAGGTTGCGGTGAAGCGTGGTGTTCCTCACGTAGTATAGTGCCTGGGTCACTTGCCAGAGAGTGAAGTCCTGCAGGATTTCTTGTTGATTGGTACTGGCGTAGGTAAGATAAGGCCTGACTCACGCCTTGTAGAGCTATAGCTTCGTTCTTAGGAGTAGGTGGGATCTGAAGAGTGGTCTCAGCAGGAACATTGCTGTCCTCGCGGCTTTCTTGACTTGCCCTGTCAATGAAAGTCTTCTGTCAATAACAACTTTCAGATAGTCGCTCTGCTGCTCCAGGGGATCTGCTAGCCCTGCAGGCTCAGCGAGTCTTGAGTTCAAGGATGTAATCGGCTGTGTCTTGGCGACGTTAAGGGCAACCCTGTATAGCCAGCTCGGTATCAGGTCAAGGGCTCGCTAGAGTCTCTTGGTTGTTTGGTAGGGATTTAGAGACTTCGAAAGGGCAATGTCGTTAGCGTAGAGCGCCAATATCGTGGCCGGCTGCGTCGGAATGTCATCGGTGTATAATGCGTAGAGGGCAGGTGACAAAATGCTGCCCTGGGGAACGCCAGCAGCGATCAAGTAGCAGCTACGCTCTCCATTCTCACGCAAAACGTCATATCTGGCCTCTGGTCCTCTCTGGCCATCTGCAGGCTGGTTGAGTGCCCGCTCGCCAAACTGCTTGCCGGAGAAGTGAAAGGAATAACTTCGCCACCGCGCTCATATGGGTCAATATTTCTCAGGGCGTCGTGGGCTCTTCCCAGCCTTAGGTAATATGACCAGGCGCTCCTTCTATGCCCGGGGGAAAGGAGCTAGGCGGCCGTGGCGGATGCACTTTTATAAGCAAACGACGGATGGTGGGCGTCGAGCCATATCGCAGCAAAGATTTTTAGTTATGTAATTTTAAATCTGTGTTACAGCTTCTAAAGTACTTATTAAAATGAAAAACAGTAAAGGACAGTTTTTATATACATTAAATGGCTAAAGTAACTAATATACTTATTGAAATGAAGAGTTAGGGATAAATGAAACAAAGTCGATACAGCTGATTATAGTCTGCGTTATGCATTTATAATGACAATTAAAGACGAACAGACGGACAACAAAGTGATCTTAATCCAAGTGATAAGGATTCCGTTTTTTTTCCTTTTGAGGTAAAGAACCCTAAAAATGGATTATTTTTTAGTTTGGTTATCCATATTGTTGTGCACTTAATAATTATAGATTTAAGTCATTTACAAATTGAATTAATTTTGCTTGCAAGAATTGTCATATTTAATAGAAAAATGTTTAGTTATTTCATATTTGTTTAGGTAAACTGTAACTACACGCACACTGCAAACGTAATTTTTCCCATATAAATTCCGCAAAAATTCCGGGTTAAAATATAGGCTTCTATTAGTTATTACAGCGCATTTAAGATAAGAACATTTTAGAAAGTTGTTTAATTCTATTAGAATTATAAAAACTACCAATATTTTTATAGTTATTATAATAAAATATTTTCTCAAATTAAAAAAATGTCTATGTTTTCCACCCGAAAAACACTAAAGCGTGAAAAAATATTAAATATATATAAATATATAGATACCACATTAGTATCGATACTGTACTGGTAATAATAATTGAAAAAAATAGATAAACTACGGAATACCTTTGTATGCAAAGTTTAAAGCATTATGACAGAATACAAAACAGTATATCTATGGAGGAATTACACACTCCTTTTATTTTTTTTAGCTTCACACTGTATCCCGCCCACAGCAGGGTAGGCAGAGGGAACATAAGACACTCGGTTCCCCACTTTCCGCCGAATTTTTCGAGGCATGCTGTGTTAAATGGCAATACTCAACCACGGGCTTTTGCCTTGGTGCTAGAGCGAAGAAATGAAAATATTAAGAAATAATAATTCATCTCCTTGAGTGGGGATCGAACCCACAACTGTCGCGTTTCACTTACACCCCTGTGCCCCTGGGCCTCGACTCTTTTTATTCTATCTGCACTACGGTAATACGAACTTTGAAAATTAGTTATTGTGCCATAACTCTAACAGTAACACATGGTATCGTTAACTTTTTTGTAAATATTGATGTCTTCTATAAAATTGTAGTACATCACTTTGCTCTATTCTTAATAATTTCCAAAGCGTACGCGATATAAGGTTCTTTTAAATATTTTTTTACACGTTAATCGTCTAATTGTAAAAGATTTTTCCTAATCCTCTCCCGTAGTTTCGGGGCCTATTCAATTCAAATAAAGAAACAAAAAATCTAATCGTTTGTCTTCATCATTTTAGTGATATCGATGCACGATCCCCCACCCCCACAGACTCACTCCGCTACGGTGCGCGAGGCCACACATACCGCATTACTTTATTATTATATGATTTTCTTTAGATTGCTATTTTTAAATTCGTTATATATTTTGAATGGAATGTCCGATTTTAATAATTTAAAAAGTATTTTAAACGTATTGATATTATTTTTAATAAAATATAATTTAATAGGATAAGGATTAATACAGAGGTATGAATAATAAGGTTTGATTATTGCCGGCACTTTCGTCAACTTTTAAAAAATAAAAAAGTAGTTCTATTGGCACAACTACAGTAGTTGGACATATGGTATCGCGGACTTTTTTATAGATATTGATGCGTTCTATAATACTGTAGAACATTGTTTTGTTCTATCATCAATAGTTTTAGCAGCGCACGCGGTGATAGAATTTTTAAGATCGATTTTTTCGCACCTTGGGTTACATTATTGCATTTTTATTAAGGATCTCTATTTTTTTTGAAAATGTAATATAGCCTATGTGGGTAAGTAAAGATGCAGCTTTCTAATAGTGAAAGAATTATTGAAATCGGTCCGGTAGTTTTTGTGTGAAAACAATACAAACATACATACAAAAATACAAATCTTTCCTCTTTATAATATTAGTATATTAGTATATATATATATACTACGTACTATATACTTTTTAATTATGTCTGTTTAAAAATCTTTTAGTATTAAATAGAACCCATTTGAGATTTAAGGAATATGGACGTCGTCGTGATACAGCTGCAAAGCGTCTGACTGTTCAATTCACACCCAGATTCCAACTCGGGGATGTGGTAAACAACAACATTTTTGCATTATATATTTCCTTTAACTATGAGTTAGTTAAAAGTATTTAGATAAGTTGTTTCCAAGTCAATTTCTTAAAAAGAAGAAGTTACTTGCTTAATTTTTTGGGCCTCAAATAATAATTTAACACCAGTTCATCACACAACGTGGCGAAGAGATTTGTGCTCAACTGGAATGTTCGGAATACCATTATCAAAGAATTAACTAGAACTGAATTATATTAATTAGCTTTGGTAACAAAACAAGACGCGGTGATGAGTTCCGCCACTCAATGCGCAAATAATTTTGTCGCTAACAATGTGGAATAAACATCGAAGCTAAAATAGTAAAATAAAAACCATATGTGAGTTCTAAACCGATGATGACTCTAATATGAATTAATATAAAGTTTCCAATCTTTGTATATTTTAAAATTGACGTAATATTTAAAGAAGTTTAAGTAACGTTTTATCTGACTGTAAAGGAATTTCGTATTCGTTATGACGCATGCTTATAGTGAATTCGTTTTGACCCAAACGCGGCATCGCTTCCAATTTATTTTATAAATTGTTTACATAAATAATATAGAATATACATCAGAATAACACACAGGTTATTCCGATGTATATTCTATATTACTGTAAAGTTTCATCTAATTCCATTCAGTAGATTTTGTGTGATAGTGGGACAAACATCCATCCTCACAAACTTTCAAAGTTATAATATTACTAAATATAAGTACTTGTATGATACTAAATAGCCACTATACAGACTAGCACTCTCCTTTTTATGAAAATTGTATTACAAGAAAGCTCAAGCTAGAAACCATTTACCGTTATATTGAAGTGCTCCTTTAATTACTCAAGCACGTAACGAGGACGCGGAGTGACGGCAAATACAATTATTGAACGTCACTTTCAATTTTAACTTTGTAATAGTTATTGCTTGGTTTTTTTTTTAATGAAGCAGTGAATATTACGCATGGAAATATCAGAAGATATTCTTTTGGGAGGTCTAAGACTATATATTTTTTGTTTAATAATATTACTAATATGTTTTAGTTACTGAGCTACATAGTAATTATGAATAGTTTCCGCGAATATTCAATAATTTATGATTTCACTGGCGCAGTGGCGCTTGGTTTTACTGTGCTGTTTGAGGGTTTGATCTCCACTCGAAATAAAGTTTTTTTATTTCCTCGCTCTACTGAAATAAAGCCTGGGGTTGAGACACATTCCAAATGAAATTATAGATCTATATAGTACTACTCTTCTGTTACAATAAAACGAATGAAGACATCTTTAATTGCTTTTATATTCTTATCTGCTTAAAAATATATGATACGATGGAGCTTAAGTATGCACTGTAAATGCACGTACAGAGTGGGTTCGATTCCCCCTCAAGGAAATGAAATATGTAATATTTAAGTTTTTTCGCTACACCAACGAAGCAAAGTGCGGCGTTAATTTCTGCCACTTAACGCGTAATGTTTGTTGGATAATCAAGGTAAATGGAAGAAAGTGGGGAATGGAAGTGTCTTAATTGGAATGGAGTGTATTAACACTAGATTCCTACGCCCCCTTTGCATATCCTGCTAATTGTGGAAAACAGTATAAAGCGAAATAAATCATGCATATTCAAATTCTAACACTCTGGACTATTTACTCTTATGCCGCCCTATCTGCTAAAGAGGTTAAATTTAAGAGTAAAGACTTGAATGAAAATTAAATTTAAAAACATTGTATTGCACTCTGCAAATTAAAAATATATATTGATATACCACTTCTATATACTAACGGCGTCCAAAAAGCTTTTGCTTCGATTTTATCGAAATTAACGAATAGTACACTGCACGAATGTATTGGACTTATGTGATATTATTTTATTAGAAAAATATATATTTAATGAAATTAGTTCAAAACGTGTCATATAAAAACCTATTCTAGCCTCATCGAAGTTTGTTATTCTAAATAGTATTTATTATAAAGAAGATTTAGAACACATCTTAGCTTCAACCTGTATTCCGCATGTAGCAAGGTAGGCAGAGAGAGCGTATTGCTAAAATACTTTGCCCTCCACTTTCCGCCGAATTTGGAGGCATAACGTGTAAAGTACGTTACGTGTTGCCTCTACATCAGAGAGAAGAAATGAAAAAAAAATCAAATCAAATCAGCTTCACGCTGTATCCCGCACACAGCAGGGTAGGCAGAGGGAACCTAGTGTTAAGATACTCCGTTCCCCACTTTCTGCCGAATTCTGGAGGCATTGTGTTGAGGGGCAGAACTCAACGCCGCGCTTAACCTCGACACCAGAGCGAAGAAATGGAAATATAAATTTAAGTAAATATTTCATCTCCTCGAGTGGGGATCGAACCCACAACCAGTCGATTTTGCAGTCACACCTCGTGCCGCTGCGCCACGACCGGCCTCTAAGAAAGAAGAAGAAGAAATGAAAATATAAAATATTTAATTTCCTCGAATCGGAATCGAAATTACAACCTACTGCGTTCACAATAACACGCTTGTGATCCTGCGCTACAACTGGCCCCGAAAAATATATAAAAACATATAATAATAAAGAATAATACAACATTACCTAATATTTTATACATAAATTTACTGTAGCACTATTTCATTTCTTATCCTACTACAGCGCCGAAGAAAATTTAAACGTATTAAAAACCCATTACGCGCAGGTAATCTATAAAGAGTGAATGCTTTCACTGGCAATAGATTTTTATTTGATTCTTCCAAAGAAATCGAAAATAGATGTTACGAGCGCGTCGAGTGAAGTGATACGTGCCAGAGACGCTTGCAATGACATTCGGGAGTGGGTCAGGTACTTACTACTTACATTGACTATCATATATACTTATGTATATTATATTCTTCATCTTTATATTTCAAGCCCGTCGTGGCGAAGAGGCACACGCGTGTGACTGCAAACTTGACTGGTTGTGAGTTCAATTCCTACTTAGCTCTGGTGTCGAGGCCAACCGCGGCGATGAATGCTGCTACTTAACACGCAATGCTTTTAGAATTCGGAGCAAGCGTGAAACTGAAAAAAAATATATCTTTATATGTAAATATTTATTTATACTTCTTCTTATATCAGCTTCTCACTTTTTTCCAATATAGCAGGGAAACCTAATGTTGAGATGCTCCATTCTCTCCACTCCGCTTACCTTTTGAGACATTTTGTGTTAAATATCTTATTAACACTATGTTTTGTATATTAAAGCGGGGAAATAAATAATTTGAACTTCTTTAAGTAAAAATTCTAGTGTTAGCTAGTTGCATTTGCTTGCTACGATTTCGTTCAAATAATCGATTACCTAAATAAAGTACTAAAGTAGATAAAATAGTAAACTAAAACAGCAAAACTATAAATACCGTCGCGCACAGTCTCACGCTTGTGCTCGTGCGCCAAGACTAACCTTAAATACTTTTGAGAAATATTAAAGTTGAGTTGAGAAAGTTAACCGAAGTTAGAAGACGTAATATATTACGACGTAAAATATATTATGTGCATACAAACGTAATCGGCGTTTAGTAAGTTTTGTGATTTTGCTGTACGTCACTTTCTTTTCAGATTTTTACAGTGTTATTATGGATCGTTGGTTCAATTTGCAACATTTTTTAATATTATTTAATATTTCTAAGCTTCTACGGAATATTTCCCAGCTGCAATATGAAATATTCATCTGATCTGAAAAATGTAGCTTTGGCTTTTCGAAGAGACTTCTTTCTCCTGGCTGTGTGTTTTCTGCTGCATTTATCACGGGTAGTGTTCTGGGAAATCGTTTGAGCGGTTATCTGCCGCCGATTCTTTTAACCGCATAGTACGCCACTATTTCAAATACCATCCACACCATCTGGCTACATGGCACTCCACTACTGTACGGTTTCGTTGGAACTTCCTTAATTGTCTACCTGCGGCAGAGTGTCTCCAGGTGAATACGACATAGCTACCTTTAAAACGCGCGTCTATCCCGACTTTCAAAGTCGGTCGTGGGCGGCCGTGACCACTTCCCATCGTACGCTCGTCTACGCCTTGTCTTTTGCCATAAAAAATGGCCGCCGCAACCAAAAGGCCGATAACATATTTTTGTACAACTCATTTATTATGAGAATTAAATAAAAGGGTATGACTAAATTTCATTCATATATAATTGTATTTTCAAAATATTGTATGAGGACTTCGTGGCGCAGCAGCACAGGCACTGACTGATCGGAGTTCATTTACCACAAGAGATATTTAATTATTGTAATTTCTTGCATTGGTAAAAATATAAAAAGCAGCATAGACATCCGTCACTCAATACGTAATGTATCTAAAATATGTAAAGAAGTGGAGCACGGAGTGTCTTAACAATAGATTCCTTCTACCTACTTTGCTATAAGCTGAGTAGATAAAAAAAAAATATATATTTTAATTATATGCCAACTCTTGGGTAAAAAAATATTTTTGATCCTTACAACGTTCGTTTTTAGCCAATGAAAAAGCCGAATTAGGGTCTTAAGTTGACGCGTATAATTTTTCCGTTCCATATTAAATTATGAAACTTAACCAAAAATTTAAATAATTTATATTTTTTTTTCTTTACGAAGTCCCCGCACATAGGTACGGTAGGCAGATGGAACTCGAGAACTTAATATTAAGACATTCCGATCCTATTAAGACGCGTTTATTCCCCACTTTCCATTAAAATCTGGAGACATTACGTGTTGAGCGGAACTCTTCTTTATTACCCGAGCAAGAAAATGAAAATACTAAATATTTATTTCCTCAAATGGGCATCGAACTCACAACCCGTCACGTTTACAGGCGCACGCTTGTGCCCCTGTGCCATTTCTTAAAGAAATCGCATAAAAAAAAATATTAAAATATTTGCCTCTTCCATAAAAGTAAGCGTGTAATATACAAAACGTGATGTGAAACCTAAAAGCACAGCAAATTTAGGAAGCCTCTATCTCTAACGCACGCGGTATTTTTTTTACACCTACATCATATTTTTGATAATAAAAACTCGACAAAGGCTGTCGGTCGGTCAGCAAATTATTTAGTGTTCAAATTCAAAATATAATTTTCTCTGAACGAGTCTGATGCAGCATTTTGCGGATGTGACGCGGCGAGCTTCCTCTCACATTTGTGAACCATTGTTTTATTACGAGTACTTGTCACATTCCCACCAATTTATATATGTAATATTATTTACTATTAGCTTTCCGCTAAATCCGACTTACAGGAGAGGGAATGTAGTGTTAAGACTATTCTTTCCCCATTTTACGCCAAATTTTCAAGACATTGCGTATTGAATGATTCAACTCAACGAAACTTAACACCATGCGAGCGCGAGGAAATGAAACTATTAATAATTAATTTCCGCTAGTTGGAATCGAAACCACTACCGTCGCGTTTACAATCACGTACTGTCTCACCACGCCATGATAGTATCATATACAAAATTTCTCCTTATATTTTCAAATATAAGCCATGAAGCCGCGCGCATTTTTACATACCCGCGAATATGCGGTTCATTATTCATATCCAGGGTTACGGGAGCTGGAGAAGTACCGTCACGTACTGTTGTATATTTGAAATGGTTATTTTAAATTGTTTAAAATTTACGATCGTTGTAGAGTAAGTTATAGGAAAGTCCGAACTTAACTAGAGTTATTATTTAACTTGGATTGGCTGGACTCTACTCGCTGGCGGACACTGTAGGTTTGATTACGATTCACAAGAGATTTGTGTGATGATTATATTAGTAATCTATCTGCTTGTTACAAATTGAACAACCGAATGTGAATGGAGAACGGCGTATCTTAGCACTAGGTTCCCTCTGCCTTCCCTGTTTTGTGCAGGATAGAGTATGAAACTAAAAAATATAAACTTATAATAAAGGTATTATGCGATAATTTTTATTGGTTAAAAAGATATTGATTCAAAGCAATTTATTTTAAGACAGTATGATCTCATGTTGTGACGCAGGTATTATGCTTGAAAAAGTCTCGAAAATCGTTAAATTTGAGTTTTAGAAAAATGCTCACATTGCCGGCATCCGAATGCACAAATATATATTCATACTTCCACCAAAGTCCTGTGTCTTCACATATAAACACAACATAAAATTCAATACCATATACATTTTAGAGTATTCACGTCAAAATAGCGAATACAGTTGGACGTGTTTCCTTCTCTTTTGCTAAGTAAAAGAGAAAATATATATTTAAGACATACATTGATATTTTTACACACAAAATGGTATGGAAACGGCATTTATATTTTATTTGTTTTCCTCTACTAAGAAGCTTTCTAAACAACAAAGCGTCAGATTCTATCTATTATATTCTTTTATTATTTCTGTTTCTTCGCGTTAAAGCAAGCTAAAGGAAGAAAATCCTAACAACTTGCTTGAAATGGAAATTTTTTAAAAAGAATGTCTCTATTGAAAACAGTAGAAACATGCGCTATATGAAATTTATACTCTTTATTCTCAGGTGGTAGAGTTTTCTGATTATATAGTTATAAAGTGTATTCTAAGGAACAATCAACAATTCTGTATCCCTAGATAGTTCTTCAAAACGACTACGTTCCTACGAATACTTGGAAGCTTTTCTTCGAAGTAACGCTACTGATTTTGAATATAACAATTTTTTTGTTTTACTATTATAAACAGTTTTATAACAGTAAAACAAAAAAATACACTTTATTTACAGAGGACCGAGCGTATGGAAATTCTGTTTGCCAGTTTCAGTGTATGGAAACTTCTTTCTTCATTTGTCTCTTTATAGTTTATAAAATTTTGCAAATTGTATATTCTACATTATATGAAGAGTGGTAAAAAATACCTTATAATAAATTAAAAGGAGTTATTAATAAATGGCGAGTCATGGCGCAGGGACACAAGCATGTGACTGTAAACGCGACAGATTGTGGGTTCGATTCCCATTCGAGAAAATAAAATTTAATATTTTCCCTATGTCCGTCTGCCTATCCTGCTATGTGCAGCATAAAAAAATATATTTTCTCTTTTTACTTTGCAAAATAAAAAAGAAAACGTCCAACTGTCTCTCCGCTATTTTGACGTGAATACTCTAAAATTTACACGTGTTGTAAACTTTCTGAACCTTATTTATTGCAAATTTTAGTATTTTTTCCTATAAAAAAGAAAAGTATCTATATAGACAAAGCTTCTCGGTTAATTTCTTTAGTGGTATTATATTGCTTTAGGAACTCTATAAAGTAACTTACGACAACTCGTTCGTCTCAGCATGATTGATTCGTGGTGCCTGGCGACTGGCTTGAAAGATTAAAACTTAGGAAAGTTGGGCGGTAAAGTCGTTTTTTTTACTTCGAAATTACTAAAATATATTTGGAGTTGATAAAAATGTAAAAAAAAAAAGTATTAAATCATCATTTCTGTGTTAATTTTAAATTATTATTTGTATATCAGTCGAAAGACCATTCTGAATCAGTAGGACATTGTAAACGTATTAATGGTAAGTTTGGGGAATCCCCATCGAAGAAATTAATTCTTAGGTAGGAAATAAGCAAGTTTGGATCGAAAACTGAAGAACAGATAATTTTGATGTTATTTTTTTTTTCAAAAGGCAGAGAGAACTTAATGTTGTACGTACGTTTTACGTGTTAAATGGCGGAAATCATATGGGCATATTTCTTTACTCAAAGTGGGGATAAAACAACAACACAACTATCACTAGTAGAGCCGATAACTGACACATTGCGCTACAATGGCCTGAACCTTATTTTAGTCACTGTATATAATTTATTAAATAAGTAAAGTTACATATAAGTAATATATAAATTAAGTAAATGATCCAAGCTTGTACTTTTTCTTATTACAGTATTAAAAAAAAATAAGATTTACCAGGAGAGTATCAAGCTAAACACTCCCTCAAAGTAATTAGGTAGCTCAGGCGTTTCATTATAATAATTAAACTATTTAATGACAACAGGTTATTATCTCCGTCTTTAAAGATTAAAAATGATTAATGTAGAACATTTAATTTTGAGCTAATAATATCAAAAAAGGCTTTTTAGTTTATTTATGATATTTTCGAAGTGAGGCCAGTCGTGGCGCAGGGGCACGAATGTGTGACTGTAAACTCGACAGATTGTGGGTTTAATGACCACTCGAGAAAATAAAATAATTAATATTTTTACTTCTTCGCTCTGGTGGCAAGGCAGAGCGTGGTATTGAGTTTCACCACTCACCACGCCAGAATTCGGTGGAAATTGGAGAACAAAGTGTCTTAACACTAGGTTCCCTCTGCCCACGCTGCTGCGCTACATTTAATTACTAGTACTACGACATTTCGAAACAACTTTTATCCGAATATGTTTTGGAATTAAAAAATAATTTTAATCACACGCACATTAAAATAAAATGAATTCTAAATTACTTCTAATATAAAGAATTTCAAGTCTAAGCCTTAGTTCCCACGAGGCCTGCTCTAATATTCCGCTTCATTCAACGCACATAAAAACCTTAGCAGTTTTTCGTTGAAATAGCGCGACGTATATTCCGTTTATTTTTATACAAATTTTTGAGGCCATCGTGGCACACTGGCACAAGCGTGTGACTGTAATAGTGACGGCTGTGGATTCAATCCTCACTCGAGTGAATTAATAATTATACATAGATATTATCATTTCTACACTCTAGTAACGAGGCAAAGTACGGCGTTGAGTTCCGTTACTCAACACACATTGATTATGTGGGTAGACGCCACTGTGACTAGACATATTTTTTACTGCTCCTAATTTTTATTTATTATAATAATAATAAGTGTACATATGTGTTAACAGTTTGATACCTGTGCTAAGTTGAACCTTACTAAACTTTCTCACACACTTTCTGCACTAAATAAACAATGGAGACACCAGTGGACCAGCTTCTCAAGAGTATGGAGGAACTCTCCTCTATGTTTTCTACACGAATGGGCGAGTTTGAGAAAAACTTGTCTCAGCCGGGTCCTGCAGCCGCCACAACCACTATAAAGGCCTTATCCACAGAATTTTACACCTTTAAGGCTTTTGTTTGGAAGACACTGGGTTTACTTAAATCACAGTTGGAACTTGTTGTGCTTGGTATGGACCGCCTGGAGACACAATCCAGAAGAAAAGTCCTTCTTATGCATGGTGTAAAGGAGGATAAGGATGAAAATGTGATGCATAAAATAATGGATGTGTTATCTAGCCAAATGAAGTTGCCTGATGTAAGGTCTGCAGCTATTGAATCTTGTCACAGACTGGGCGCTAAAAAGGACTCTTCTCGACCTATCCTCGTTAGATTCACTAGTTTGCAGGTTCGCTCCAACGTGTGGAAGGCTAAAACATCATTGAAGGGTTCTAAAATTACAATTACCGAATTTTTAACAAAATCACGTCAAGAGGTATTTATAGCGGCTCGTAAGCATTTTGGAATTCATAAATGTTGGTCAGCTGATGGCATGATTATTATATTAACGCCAAATAAACTCAAAAGTAAAATTTCCTCTCTATCTGAACTAAAACAGTTAATACATCGATGTTCTGTTATGAAATCAGCTGACAACAACTAAATTGGTTGGATGTTATTTGCTTATACCATCTTAATTTCTTCGGTTTATATTGAATTGCTGGTGTAATAACATAGTTTGTTATGTATATATATATTTGTGACTTTAGTAGGGTACATTCATGTCCTATTTTTTTTACTTTTAAATTATTAAAATTATACACGTAACACTTAAAATTTTGTTTTTGACAATTGACATCTAGCTAATGCCAGTATGAGTATCTTGTCTTACTTGTCAAATGTCATTCTGTCGCACAGACTATACACAATATATTGTTCCATTTGTAAATTTACATTGTTTAGTAAATTTTTGGTTGTTGGTCTTTGGGTGTTACGTTCCGTTTTATTTTATCCTTTTAATAAATAGTTGTAACTTAAAAATGATAAATTTATGTAACTTTTTTTTTTTTTTTAGTGTTAATTTGTTTTTCAATCAACTTGTGCACGTGGATTTAATTTAATTTGTGATTTTTGTGTTGTCTTTTTAAAAAAAAAAAAATAATTTAAATTATTTATTTATTATAATATTTATAAAGTTTGTATTTGTATCATATATACTACTATTTAATATTATATAATATATTTATCTATTTGTATTTACATATATAACGTTAATAAAGTATGTTTATTGATGATGAATACTTTTCCTGCTCAAATAGTGATTATGACAGCGCTGAAAGTAATCACTCTTTACTTTCTGATTCCGAACCACTTGAAGATAAATTGTCTAAGACTTTCATCAACCCATCTAATACTTTTTCCTTGGTGCATATTAACGCTCAGAGCATTCCTGCTCATTACTCAGATCTTCTCGCATCCTTTAGCTCCGGCATAGTTGACTGTATATGTATATCTGAGACCTGGTTGAAACCTTCCCTTTCCTCTGTTAGTTACAGTATTCCAGGTTATCAGTTACTTCGCAATGACCGTACTTTGCAAGGTGGTGGTGGTGTCGGTATCTACCTTCGCAACAACATTACTGCTCGTATTATTGCCTGCTCCCCTAATCAGTCGATAGGAACTCTAGAATATCTTTTTGTGGAAGTAACGTTAAGCCATACAAAAATTCAAAAAAGTACGCCTATGTCATTCCTTTACCAAAAACCTCCAATCCCTCTAGCGTCACCGATTATCGTCCTATTTCTATCCTTCCAATCCTATCCAAAGTACTGGAATCCTTAGTAAATAATCAACTGTATTCTTTCCTCTCTTCTAACAATTTTCTTTGTCCTTACCAATCCGGTTTCCGACCCTTTCACAGCACGGTTAGTGCGTTGCTGAATATCACGGAGGACATTCGGTGTGCTATGGATAACACCAAGCTCACTGTAATGGTACTGCTAGATTTTAGCAGCGCATTTAACTGTGTTGATTTTGATATACTTCTGGGCTCTCTTCGTGCAGTCAACATCTCTTCCGCAGCCTTAAGCTGGTTTCGCTCCTACCTTTTAGGTCGTCAGCAATGTGTAAAATCTTATGATGTCACATCGACGTGGTTAGATATCACTTCTGGCGTTCCTCAAGGCGGTGTTCTTTCTCCACTTCTATTTTCTGTTTTTATAAATAATATATCTAGAGTCATTTCTTCTCCCTACCATCTGTATGCGGATGATTTGCAATTATACCGGCACTGCAATTTTAACGATTTGCCTGAGACTATCGCGGCTTTAAATAATGATCTCGCAGCTATTTTAACTTGGGCCGAGTCTGTCGGACTGTTAGTAAATCCAGGTAAGTCACAATCTATTATCATTGGAAGCAGCAAACTTAGACATAAAATAAATTGGAATTTAACGCCGAGGATCCTGTATTCAGGAGTAGAAATCGAATACTGTGACAGAGTAAAAAATTTGGGCCTAATATTTGACAGTAACATGTCCTGGGTACCGCACATTAATAATATCAGCAGACGCATGCATTTCTCTTTCCGTTCTCTTAAGCGTCTCCAATACTACCTACCTCATAAAACCAAAATTATGCTTGCACAATCCCTTCTTTTACCTATTCTCGACTACGCCGATGTTTGTTATTTGGATGTGACCGAGGAGCTTCTTAACAAATTAGAGCGACTCCAAAATCTCGTCATACGCTTTGTTTACGGTTTGCGTAAATATGACCACGTCTCCCAATTTCGTGCTCAGCTTAATTGGCTCCCAATCCGTCTTCGCCGAGATATGCACATCCTTTCACTCCTTTTTAAGATCCTTAACTACCAGAATTTTCCTTGTTATCTTCGTTCTCGCTTTAACGTTCTACCAATCCCTACACGCATAATGAGGTCTGGTGTCATACCGACACTTAACGTACCGAAGAGTAACACCAAATTCTTTCAGAAATCCTTCTCTGTATACGCCGCATCACTCTGGAATCAACTCCCTAAAATTATCCAGAAAAGCCCTTCCATAAATTCCTTCAAATCCCATTTAAAACAACATCTTGCAACGTTAGACACTTAATCTTTATCAATATAGTGGTTTACTTTTATAACTTTACTTCATCTTATAGTAAAGCCTTATTTTCTTTTTGTTCCTCTATATACTTTTTGTATAAGTATTTGTTATATATATTATATATATTATATATATATATATATATATATATATATATATATATATATATATATATATATATATATATATATATATATATATATATATACTTATATTATATAGAGTATGTATTTATTATATAGGATATGTATATTTATATATAATTGTTATATTGTATTATTTATTTTGTATAGTATATTTATATATATATGTAATGTATACCGTTATTATTATTATTATTACTTTTATGTTTATTATTGCTACTTTCTATTTCTCAATTTTACTGCACTGTCTTCTGTCTTTCCCGCTACTTTGCACTTATCCACTTCCACGGGTTGGCTGGAAGAGATCTCTTCTAGAGATAAGTCCACCGTTGTGAATGAAATTTCGAAATGTAAGTTTTATTATGTTGAATTTGGTGCAATAAAGAATATATTATTATTGTCTCCAGAATGAGGCGGAAAATGGGGAACTATGACACTAAACAAAGGAGAGAGCTGATTTGGTAGTTCTCCTGTATAATATTTTGAGCTAAAATTAAAAGAAAATTATTGTATTTTGTATAATTGTCAGCGAAAACCACTATATACGGAAGGGTTATTATAGAGGCTAAGTGCTTTTTTAATTAAATTGTTTATCCTGACAAGGAGTAATCCTCCTAAGTCGAGTGTTAGCGTTATTGTTGGACCAAAAATATTTTTTCGTCCTTCCGTTCCGTTCCGTTGCTATTTATTTTAATACCAACCTTTGTTTTGTTGGGTTCGTTCGTATTATAAGTGATTGTTCAAATATATATATATATATATATATATATATATTTGCGATTTTTTTCTTATTTTGAGTCACGTGATTTTTAATCAACACAATGTGCATGTTGTACATTGTGTTTCTAATAACTAATTGGACAATGCTTTCAAAATTCTTTGCTTTGTCTCCATTAATGTACAAATCAGATAAATGTGCGATGGAGGTATTATCACTTTAAACGATTTCTCATATTCACTTTACTGTACAACATTCTACTAGATCTTCAGCTTTAGATATTTTTTTGGTACATTTTGGGAATGTAAAAAATACTCTAAATATTAAAATAATTAAAACAAATATTATTTTAATGTTGTTTTTTTTAGTCTAATATGACTACAACACAATCTGGTACATTTCATCTAAACAGAAAGTAATATTATAGAAATTACTAGTGCTTAAAAAAAAAAGAAAACATTTTCGCTCGAAACAAATTCGTTTTTATAACTGAGATGTAGATTTAGGATTATTAGTCACAGAAGACATTTTATATATTTAACACTAGAACCGCCCCCGTCCCATTTTTGTCCCATACGCAACTTTGATTTTATGTAACTTTTTTATTTATTAAGTTATGTCCTTGAGACTTTTTGACTTTTCCTAATTTTATACATTTGTGTAATTCAAAATATATTTAATTTATTTAAAGTAATAGATTTGGAGAAAAAATAAGTTCTACCTAAAACTACCATTTTTGTCCCGTCGTTAAATGGGCGTATAATTCGACATACACTTATTGCTACGGGATAATGGGGGGGATGAAGGGGTGATGCGGGGGTATAGTAACAATAAGACGTTGCATTTGGCAGTCAATTGGCTGTCATAGTTTTTCTAAGTGCGCTTCTTACGTAAGTAGATATATCTAGACAATGTCAAAAAATACTGAAGCCACACGAAATTGTGTCTGGTTTGCATGATATTTTACATGATGAATCAGATGACGAACCTTTGGAGTACTCAGACGATGATTACATATTAAAAAGTAATTCCATTTCTTCATGTGATTCAAATGTAATTCTGAAGATACTCACAGACAACAACAAGGTAATAAACTTTATTATTTACATCTTGTAATATCATGCTATTGATATTTGCTATTGATTTATCGGCGGACGGTTGGGTAACGGAGTGTCTTAGCACTAGGTTCCCTCCGCCTTGGAAAAGATGATAGTAGACCAAGTAACGTACGCATAAGTGACTGGGTCGTAAAGAAATTGATGGAGCCGTACTTCAATAAGGGAAAAAATGTTACTTGCAAAAATTTTTTTACATTACTTTTATTAGCGGAATATTTGAAAACTAAAAATACTAGTATTATGGTCAATAGAGCTCGGAGATCTTAATTAAATTTACCAAAATAATAGCAGGTTGTTAAAAATCATACTATCTCCAATATTATTATATCATCATTGATTCCTTTGTTACTTTTAGAATTAATTATATTGAATGTTTTTGTAGTACAATGCACTAACATATATTTAACTATTTCTGCAGCGAACGTTGTCATAGTAATTCGGTTATAGAATTGTAATTTTTTTGTTTAAGGTTAACTAAGCATTGCATTGCGGCCTGTCGTGGAGCAGCGGCTGGTGTGTGACTGGTTGTGGGTTCGACCTCCACTCGAGAAATATTTGAAATATTTATTTAAATTTCTATTTGCGTTTTTTCGCTCTTGTGTCGAGGCAAAGTACGGCATTGACTTCCGCCACTCAATGCCTTCAGAATTCGGCGGAAAATGGGAAACGGAGTTTCTTAACACTAGGTACCGTCTACCTATCCTGTTGGTTGCGGGATGTAGCGGGGAGTTGATAAGAACTACACTCTATAGTATATAGACTACAGCACTCCTCAGAAATGTAGTTTTCAAACAAAACAAATAGATGATATATTTTAGGAAAGAAGACTAATATGATTGGTCCAGATTCACAAATATACTGAAACATCTTAAATCTATAATAAAATATGTCAAGTGCACTACAAAAGACACAAGAAGCATTGTGAATATATGATGACATTAAAGTTTGCATAAAATTGATTGTTGCCAACGAAGTAAAGTCTAAGGACTATGAAGAACTATTAGCTCTTGTAACATAATATATAGAGTGAGAAAATGAAAATTTGAAATATTTAATCTCTTTTCTTGATTAGGAATCGAATCTACAACCTGTAGCGCTTACAGTCACACGCTTGGCTAACCTCTACTTAATAAGTCTGTTATATTTCTGATTATAATTCCACGTTTTCATTTCACAAAAGGTTTTCTTGTTTTCTAACGACTGGCACAAATTTACTTAACGTATTATTTTTTAATAAAAACCTTCTCTCATTATACGAAATCATCTTGAGCTATAATTTTACTGTATATATAAAATAATTGTTTGTATAATTATTACGTTTGGTACAATTTAAGTAAACGAATGAAATTAACCGTCATATTTTTATATACATACGTGTTGATTGGCGGACGTCGCGATTTGCTTCGTCACCATAGCGAAGAAATAAAAATATTAAATATTTCACTCCCCCGAGTGGGAATCGATTCCACGACTGCCACCTTTACAGTCGCACTCCAGTGCCCCTACGCGGTGACCAACCTCTATAATTAAAAAAATATAAATAGAGTCCATCACATATTCACGTGGTTAGTCAGCCACCCTACCGCTACACGTCTGTTATTAAGGAAAATAAGATTTTTTCTCACAAATTACAAAATCGAGAGACATACATAAACAATATAGCTGTCGAATATAGAACCTTCACGTTTGTGAAACTTAGTAATATATTTTTTAATATATAAAACACAGAATAATTTATCACTACACTCTCCCAAAGCTCAGTAAGCAAGTACATATATTTCAAAGCAATACCTCATTGTATATGTAAATACCTTCCAGAAAATTTGTACAACAAAATAATCTGGGCTCATTCACGCGTCAAGATTGCTCCAGTAGTGGTGTATACTTGTATAGGGGTCCCTAGTGAGATGTCTAGGGATCAAATGTACGTAATTTAGTGGAACGTGATAGTCTAAGAACTAACAATTGGTTTAACTAATAATTAGTAATATGGTGTTTATGTGAGATTAGGTATATAAAATACATATGTAAGTACATAAGCATATCGCCAATTTGATGCAACAATGACGTATTTGCTATTTTTCATATATTACAGGAGATAAAATGAAATTTTCCTCCTTCTCGTCATCTAGAGATAAAGATCTATACCATATATAGACAGACGAACAGACGGACAACAAAGTGATTCTATACGGGTTCCGATTTTACTTTTTGAGGTACGGAACTCTAAAAAATCTAAAGAGTAAGAAGTATGAAATTGATAAATAACTTAACGCATAGGTGAGTATTTTCATTTCAGTTATTTTGTTATATACGAAACAAATGAAATTAAAATAACATCGTTTCTTTTTTTTGCTTACAAAGTACATACTAGTAATTGAAACATTTCACGAAATTTGAGTTTCTATGAACTTTTTTACTGTTGAAAAATTGCCGAATTTATTATAGAATACTTTTGAGTTCTCCATGAAATATGTTCTTTTATAGTAATGAAATATGTTCTTTTAAAGCAAAGTGATCCATTGTAGAGATATTCCTATGGGAAAAGACAGTATCAAATTTCCTCAGTAATTTACCTCAGCAATCAGTTTAAATATTTAAACATATCGTTGCCTTAATAATATTTTATATAGTAATACTATGTATGATCAGCTTTTTAAAATAAAATAATATTCTTTTCCATAGAAAACTGGTGCGAAAACACTGCACTCTTTATAGCTAAATTACTTTTTTTGAAAATGTAATACGAACCCGACAAGCGTACGACTGTAAACGCGACGGTTGTGGGTTGGTTTCCTACTCGGGACATACGATGACATACTAAATATTTTTTGGTAACGAGGCAAAGCGCGTCTCAAGTCTCAAGAATTGGGAGGAAAGTGGGGATACAACATATATTTCTTCTTAACTCAACGCCGCCTGTTTTTTCTTGTTAAACCAGCGAAAATTACATAGTCATTTCTATACAAACATTCCTCCAACTAGAGACTGCACTTACAACCAAATGGATATTATTCAGTTGCGATTCGATAGCCTTAACAACATACTATAATAATAAAACATAGTTTATTATTATTTATGAATTATACTTCCCATTTATAAACAATCCTGAAATTGGTACAGGACCCTCGGTATGCGGGTTCAACTCGCATTTGACTGGTTTATAATTTTTGTCACAGTCTCATATTATCTAATAACAGGAAAGTAATATCTAATACCATAAAGAATATTTTATATTACTTCCGCCGAGGTCCTTAAAGTAGGCCACTATACTGTGTTATAAATTTTATATATCCCATCGCACTTTCCTTAAGCTTTACGACTTCATTCAACTAAGGATATCCTATTTCAGTATTTTTACTATCACGCGTGTTCCACTAAATGCGACCAAAAAGGACCTAGTAAGTAATAATAATAATAATAATAATAAAAACTCTTTATTGTACACCCAAAAAAGAAATAATATAATACAAATGTAAGAACATGTACAATAGGCGACCTTATCGCTGAAATAGCGATTTCTTCCAGGCAACCTTAAGGCGTTGGAAATCGTAAAATAAATAAATAGTGAGTAGGGTGTGAACAATACTAAATATAAATAATACATAAACACAGATAAAGATAAATACACATATATATACATACTACTTACATACATACATACATACATATATACATACATACAAACATACATACATGCATACATACAAAATATAAATTAGGTAAGCATATTCATACATACTAACAGTATAGAAAAATATACTCTACTCAAAAATTATATTCTACAGGCACGGGTAAAAAAAAAAAAAAAAAAAAATTAAAAGAAAGAAAGTGTTTTTTTAATCGTTTTTTAAAAGTAGGAAACGTTTTTGAATTCCTGACATTCAATGGTAGGGCGTTCCATAACCGACACGCAGTAACTGTAAATGAGTCACTATAAAATGACGAGGAATGTTGTGGAATTTTTAGTACCAGACTGTTATCGGATCGCAGACGTCGAGGATGTGAGCAGCCCCAAAAATTCAAAACGTTCCTTTAGGTACGGGGGAGAGGCTGGATTGAACAGAATACAGTAAAGAAGATGAAGTATGTGAGTATTCCTACGAAGCCGGATAGGGAGCCACTTGAGCTTTTTTCGGAAGTCGGAAATGTGATCATATTTACGTAGACCGAATATGAATCGTATACATACATTTTGAAGACGCTCAAGCTTATTTAATTGCTCCTCTCTTAGATCAAGATAGCAAGGATCAGCATAATCAAGAATCGGTAAAAGGAGAGTATTTGCTAACGCAATCTTAGTAGGTATAGGGAGAAAATTGCGTAACCGTTTAAGAGATCCTAGAGAAGCAAACATCTTCCTGCTCACATCACATAGCTGTGAGTCCCAAGACATGTTTTGATCCAAGATGATACCCAGATCTTTTACAGATTTACTGTAAGGTATAATAACACCGTCAAGACATACAGGTGGTAAAGTGAAGAGGTCTATTTTGGATATAAGTTTTGCGCTGCCAACTATAATAAGCTGCGTTTTAATAGGATTAAGTCGTAAACCAAATGACTTACTCCATGTGCATATGTTCTCCAAGTTTTCATTTATTGCTTTTATAGCAAAAGGTAGCTCAGGTAGTTTGGCTTGATGGTAGATTTGAAGATCATCTGCATACAAATGGTAGAGAGAAGAAATGTGTTGAGAGATTGTATTAATAAATACAGAAAATAACAAAGGAGATAACACGCCACCCTGCGGAACGCCAGCAACTACAGGAGACCAGTCAGAGTGTGAGTCATGGATTTGTATGCGTTGCCGACGCCCAAACAGGTAACTTCGAAACCAGTCAATTGCATTAGGAGATATGTTAAGTGACCTTAGAGTAGCAAGTATGATATCGAAATCCACAGAACCAAAAGCATTACTGAAGTCAAGCAAAACGAGGAGTGTAACCTGCTGTGTGTCCATGCCTTTTCGAATATCATCGGTAACTTTTACTAACGCAGTTGTCGTACTATGACCAGGACGGAAACCAGATTGCAAAGGATTCAAAAGATTATGGCAATAAAGGAACTGTGTAAGTTGAGATTGAACGAGACGCTCAAGGGCTTTGGACAGAAAAGGAAGAATTGAGATTGGACGGAAATCAGAGTTATCAATAGGAACTTTTTTTTTGGGTATTGGGACGATTTGAGCGTTTTTCCAGGCTGAAGGAAATTGATTGGACGTAATGGAATAATTAAATATGGACGTGATTATAGGGCAAATGATGTCGAGGATGGGAATGATCATTTTACGACTAATGCAGTCAGCACCCACTGAATCAGAATTAATGGCTAGAATGGTCTTCTTAACATCACTTTCTGCAAATTGACTAAAGAAAAAACTAGGATGCCTAGGAGAGGACAAAGCATTGAGATTGTTGATTGTGTTTAACTTCGATGTGTCATCAATAACACTAGAAGATGAGAAGTGCTTATTAAGTTCATTGAAATTGATGTTATGAGTATTAATGTGTTGTTGTGCTTTACCTACTCCTATAGATTTCAGAAAGTTCCATACTTTGAAAGAATCTTTTTCTTCAATCACAGATTTGTGTATATGGCGTCGTTGATTATCTCTACACATTGTATTGCAGCGATTACGAGTTTTCTTATAGTTGTTTTCGTTTTTAACACTAGGATTAATTCTAAATTTCAATTTTGCAGTGTTTTTTTTATGTTGCAGTTTTTTAATGTCGTCCGTTAACCACGGAGCAGGAAGATGCTTCATTCGCACAGGACGGATAGGAGCATGATGATCATACAGTTTGATGACGAAGGAGTTGAACACAGCCAACTGATCATCAACTGATACATGATTTAAAGCGATGGACCAGTCAATAGCAACTGCATCCTCACGCAGGCAATTTAAATCTATACCCCCAAAATTACGCCGCAGAAGGATTCTTGATTTAGCTTTTGGAGGCTTAATTTTATACGCTAAGTAAATGAGATCGTGATAGGAAAAAGCTAAAGCTGGATATTGACCATATTTTTCAACGTGGTCAACAGAGGACACCATAACTAAATCAAGCCATAAAGGAACGCAATTAGGAAAATTGTGAGTAGCAGATAGGGGCAGGATATGTAAATTAGCAGCTTTAACTAAGGATTTTAAGCGGGAAGAACGTAGATTGTTTTTTAGAATACATGTATTAAAGTCGCCCATAATAATAGTATGGTCGTATAACGGCTTGTACTCTTCCAATAAGGTTTCAAATGATAAAAAATAATCAATCGTAAGGCAAGGGTTATAGTAGACCCCAAGGAGTAATTTAGTGTGTGTAAAAAACACCTCAATGAAGAGATGTTCTGGGCCAGTGTTAGGCTGATGTTCGGATGAGTCTACTAATTTAAAAGGAATATGCGAGCGTAAATAGATGGCAACGCCACCCCCCAACTCGGCTTTACGATCGTTACGGATCAAATGAAACCCAGGAAGAGAGTAAGAAGCCGAAGATAAACACGACTTTAACCATGTCTCTGAAATTAAAATTGCATGTATATTTTTGTTATTAAACGTAGCTAAGAAATCAGGGAAGTGTGCAGGAATACTCTGTGCGTTCAAATGAATGATATTAAAAGTTTTCGATTCATACGAGAAGTTTGAATCTAAAGTTTCACTAAGTGAAGGGATACTAAGGAAACTGTCATTACTGCTCAATCCTTCAGAGGTAGTGGAGAAAGAGTCAAAAGAATCATCAAGCATTGCGTTGCTATGAATCTAAGTGTATGTACAAATTAAAAAAATAATTATAATATTAAATAATACGGATAAATAAATTACACTATAATCGAAGCAAAAATAAAAAAGTGTATAATATATATATATATATATATATATATATATATATATATATATATATATATATATATTATATATATATATATATATATATATATATATATATATATATATATATATAATAATAAATATATAAAATAATATTATTATTATATATAAAAAACAAATATTTATAAATATAAAGCAAAAAAAAGAGAAAAAAATACATATATTATATATACCTTTCTTTAGGTACAAAATTACCAACCACCCGCCAGTTGCAAAGAGAAATAATTAAATAATGTAAATAATACACGGTAGTATACACTATCAGAATTAAGAATAAAAACTATCAAATAAATATAAAAAAATGAAAAAAATAAAATAAAAATAAAATGAAACTTACAACTGATCTATCACGAATTAAAAAAAAAAAAAAAAAAACCACAATAGAATACTTTGCTAAAAATCTACCTTTGTATACATAAAATCAACAAAAAAAAAAAAAAAAAGAAACAAAAAAGTTAGGAAAAAATAATAACAATAAAACCATACCAAATTACGGATAGTAACTTAACAATAATAAGTAAATGATAAAAAAAATAATTAAATAACATGTTAATAATATCAAACAAAAGCCATCTTTCTAATGCAGTCAAGTAACAACCTATAATATACTATATTGACCATCATAACATCATATAATGTCAGTTGAGCGTTGTTTCGTGACAGATCACATTGTAATATATGTAAATAATCAAGTTGTTAACCTAAAAGTGATTATTCGCCATAAATAAAGAACTGAACTGAACTGATAGTGATTAGAATAATAAGTATTTTAATAATAGTAATAATAAATTGTAAAAGTAATAATAAATATTTTAAGTGGTTAATTAACACTTTTTAACTACTCGCTTACACCGTTGCACTACAACTTTATTGTCAGTGATTTTTGAAGCCACCACACTCTCCTGCGCCGCCGGCGGAGACTTTCCTGGAGCAGCTGGTATAATCTGGAGATCGGCCATACACTCCACACGATAGCGTAAACCATTCGGGGCTATGACGTTGATGGTCCCCATCCCGAGTCAGCACTTCCCCACACCATAACGTCGTCGGGCGAGCATAAACGCTTCATGGCGAGTTTTCGTGAGAAATTCTGATATAGTGATGCCAGACCCCTTAAGCTTAGTTTTTCGCAAGCCAAATGCTGTGCCGCACCTGAGCATCCGAAAATTTTACCACAACGGGTCGAGGCTTATCATCGTGCGAGCGGCCCAGCCTATACGCTGTTCTAATATTTGAGGTGGAGAAATTAGCCACATCGAGATTATTTGCCATGACATTTACGACCAGAGTGCCAACATCTTCAGATTTATTCTCGGCTAAGCCATGGATTAAAAGTGTTTTTCGTCTTCTGGACATCTCCATGCGATCAACATCCCGATTTAGAAGTTGCACCTGTTTTTGCAAAGAACTCAGTGCAGTGTGGATGAAATTCTTGAAGGAAGTGAAATCTGCAGCTAAAGTTGATACTGTCGCCGGTGATGCAGTTTTACTCAGATCGTGCTGAAACTCGTTCATTCTAACATTAAACATCTCTGCCATAGCTGTAATGGACTCTTTTAGAGCATCCATGGTTTACACGTAGTTATAGTGAATTTAAGATAGTTGTTCCGTGTATATTAATAAGGATATAACTAGCGGTAGGTTATATTATATCACAAGCACATATAAGACATAAAAATACTTGTAAATATGTAAAATTTAAAAATAAATAAAGAGCACTA
>JAJHJA010000694.1:0-40176 GCA_021202915.1 Heliconius himera
TGCTCCATACTCTTGACCAATGTGTTAACTTTTGAAGGTTGCGTGCGGCCACCCTGTATAAACAGTGACACCCTCGTCATATCTCGTTCTATCCCTCGTCGTTGACTAATACCACTTTAAGTTAGCGGGAAGGTTTTGTATTTAATACTTAAATTACGTGATAAATTAAGAATATGTATGTATGTAGGTGTGCAGGCGAAACACGCACCAGCTTTCGTTTTAAGAAAATTTTGTCATGTGTCCTTTGGGATTTGTTATTACGTTACATATAAATTTATAAAATTAAATCAGTTTCACGTCGTATCCCGCACACAGCAGGTTAGGCAGAGGGAACTTAGTGTTAAGACACTTCGTTCCCCGCTTTCCGCCGAATTCTGGACGCATTAAGTGGTGGATATCAACGAACTTTAAATAAATATTTCATTTTCTCGAGTGGGGATCGAACTCACAACCAGCCGCATTTACAGTCACACTTTGTGCCTCTGTGGAACGACCGGCGGTCAATTTATAATTATCGTTTTATAAATATTTATAATAAAATATTAATTATTTCTTTACCTTGAACATACATATGTTTAATTATTTTAGCCTCACGCCGTACTCCGCACATAGAAGGAATTTGGGACATAACATAGTGTTAAGACATTCCGTTCCTTATTAAATACTTGCGTTTTTCACTCCGCCGAATCCTTAAGGCATTGCGTGTTGAGTGGTGGAACTCAACGCCGCAGTTTGCCTTCTAACCAGAGCGAGAAAATTAAAATATTAAATATTTCATGTCCCCTGAGAATTAGAATAGAACCCACTATCGTTGCGTTTAAAGTCGCTTGTTCCCCTGCGCCATGACGGCCTCTTCATATATTTAATAATGTGTAGAAGTAAAAACCTACTACTAACAACTAACAACACATACGTTTATTCCAATATCGGTACATTCTTTGTTTTGAATCACTTACCGTCTCAGAAGGAAACTTTTCCTGCCCCTGTTTCATCCAAACTTAATACTTTATAACAAGGTATACATTAGACTTATCAAGTTTCTTCAATAGAACGAACAGTTTACTTTCTGTACTGAGTGAGAGCCCTTTGGAGTGTTTATATTTAATAGACAAATATTATTACAAGAACGCTCTCGCTTTTTTATTATGACATGTGAAGAAAAGTGAAATCGATGTTGTTTTGTGAACTTGGCCTTTCGTTTTAAGTTATTGACGGTCATATCGTAATTATTTTTTTTATCAGCTTCCCGCTGTATCCCGCACACAGCAGGGTAGGCAGAGGGAATCTAGTGTTAATACACAGCGTTCCCCACTTTTCGATGAGTTTTGGAGGCATTGCGTGTTGAGTGACGGAACTCAATGCCGCGCTTTGCCTCGTCATCAGGGCGAAGAAATTAAAATATCAATGTAAATAAATATTTTCTTTCCTCGAGTGGGGATCGAACCCACAAGCAGTCGATTTTACAGTCACACTTCGTGCCGCTGCGCCACGACTGGTCATATTGTAATTAAATTAATATATTTGTTTTATACTTTACTTATTGTTTCGACGCCATTTCAAGATCGATAGCTATTAGATATTTATTATAAATAATTGTCTTGTTGTTGGGTAAAAATGAAAATGCTCTTCTAAATATAAGTATATAAGTTAAAATAAGTATATATAAGTTGTGAAAATTTTATACTTTTTAATTTTTTTTTACATCTCATTATCGTCTGGCAATTTCTTTAACTTAATTAGCTTCACGCTGCCGACTTCACGAGGCCGGTCGTGGTGCAGCGGCACATGGTGTGACTGCAAAACCGACTGGTTGTGGGTTCGATTCCCACTCGAGGAGATGAAATATTTACTTAAATTTATATTTCCATTTCCTCGCTCTGGTGTCGAGGTTAAGCGCGGCGTTGAGTTCTGCCACTCAACATGCAATGCCTCCAGAATTCGGCAGAAAGTGGGGAACGGAGTGTCTTAACACTAGGTTCCCTCTGCCTTCTTTAACTTGTAAACATTTTTTTAGTAAAATGCACTATACTTATATTTTTAAACTTTCTTTTTATTGCTTGAGATTTAAGTTTTAATGTCATAAATTGTGAGATATTCGTATTGTCTCTACGGCCGATCTTTAGTGGAATTTCTCAAAGAAAATATATGGCGGCTTTCTCAAATATCAACGAAAGTAATCTCAAACTGGCCGATACTAACGAGCAACGACCGCTTATAATATAATGAGATTTTATCGAAGCAGAAGAAATCGTCTATGACAAATTGAGAAAACTATTGTTTTTATCTAATACACAGTTTAGTTATGTCATACAAAAAAGAGAATGGAAAGAGCGCGATTTGTTGATATTTGAACGTTCTCGCGTATTATTTTCTCATTAATCTTTGAAAATGACATTAGTGTATGTTGTGATGTTGATTGGAACCAGTGGTTGCTTCTTCTGTGGCTATAATGGCAAATGGCTCTATTAATTTTTATTTTATTTTGATTTGACTTGTATAAAAAGCTTGCGTAACGTATGCTTGAAGTATCAAAATAATAAAGGCATTCAATTGTTGATAATTACTTTTTTATTGTACACTAGCGACCCGTTCGCGGCTTCGCCCGCGTGTTATATAAAATTATTTATTTTCTCGTCTAGATTATTTTCGTGATCCAATAACATTATCTTTTCGAAACTTTACTTTCAACCAACTGAATAAAACACTTATTTTATAGCAATATTGTCGCATGTGAACTAATAAAACTAACACTATATGTTATTAGAAAATGAGGAACGGAGTGTCTTAACACTAGGTTCCCTCTGTCTACCCTGCTGTGTTCGGGATACAGCGCGAAGCTTATACTAAATATTAAGGGAAGTTTGTCAAAATACAATAATATAAAGTGCATTTAAGCAGTCCGTTAAGCAGTCTCGGAGACACAAACAGATAAAAAATGAATAGAAACAGAACCCAAAGGGTTCTGTTTCTTTGTTTAAATACATCCAATAATAGATTTTCTCATATATCTTCTATATACAGACAGACATGATCTACAGTTTTATTATCTGCATATATATATATAGATATTAAGATTCATAACAATTATGTAGCTGCATATCTAACTTAATACTCGAATAAGTATAAAACAATGTAGAAAACAGTGTATGAAAAATCGTTTATAATTTCTGTTAAATTAAGGTCAGTGAATCCTGAATATCTTTGATATAAAAAATGTTCTTCTTGTCGGTTACGATTCGTTTTGCTTTACAAGTGTTGTTTTGTATCTAACCTGCGGGATACAGGATGTTAGAATTCAACTCTTTAAATAAAATTATTTTTTTATATAGAATTGAAATATGAAATGGATATTTATTTTTATATTACTTTTGTTAATATTTTTAGATGGAACCGACTATATCTAAGGTTTGTTTGTAAATAATATTTTGAGTTTGATTTTGATTTACAAAATCACAGCAGTGTAGGTAGAGGAAACCTAGTGTTAAGACTCCGTTAAGGCCCAACGCCTCGCTTTATTTTGTTACCAAAGCAAAGAAATGAAAATATTAACAAATAATAATTAAATTCCTCGAGTGGAAATCGAACCCACCACCACCACCTTAAATTCACACGCTTGTGCTCTTGCGCCACGACTGGCCTCAAATTTTTCATATAGGACACATAAAGCAACGAAACACCTGTATAAACGGTAGATAGATCTCGCCGTGATCCTCTGATCTCGTAATTACACTATTGTAGCGTGCAACCCTCTAATAGGCGTAAAGGAACAGAAACTCGTTCTTAAAAATATTTTCAACTTCCTTGGACCGTTCTGTGATATTTATCTTGAACATTAACTGACTATTGTATGTAACTTATATGTAAATTAATTTTAAGCCGGAATTAATTAATGTTCTATATAAAAGATTGTGGTTATCAGACTTTGGTCAAGTTTTAATAGAAAGCATAAATTGTCGCGATTTTTCTTATCGGTGTAGCATTGACAAAGCACGGTGCTTGGCTACGCTACTCACCAAGCGATATTCCTTAATTGGATGGAGAAGAACTAAATTTATTAATTAAGCAATAGGCACAAAATGTTAAGATGAAGATGATATTTAATTCTTCTTCATACAATTATGAGATATCGGGTGAGTGACGGAGCTAAACGCCGTGTTTTGTCAACGCTAACATTTAATAGAATAAACAACATCGTAATATATTTTCTTAAAAAATCTCGTATTACATGCCTTACTCTTTATGTTCTTTACGAAGAATCTAATCAGTACATTCCCTGTGAGGTCCATTATCTTTTTTTGTTTATTTAGGGCCAGTACCATTATTACTGGAATTGATATTCGAAACCTTCTTTTTTTATTTATATTACGAAGACTTGTTTTTATTTAGGAATTTGAAATTTATATTGCTGTATAAAATTACAAGAAATCTGAGATAGTATAAATTGCTTTCATCATCTATAGGAAGTAGTCTTACTAATTGAAACAAAATTTTAATCAATTTCTTGCAAAATTTAACGTTTTTTTTTTAGGTGTGAATTTACGTAACTGAAACAGCTTGGAACTACTTCCTAAATCAATATCCTCTCCGCTCATAACGAGCGCTTCATCTATCAATGTCGTTTTATTTCTTATGAAAGTAACGTTCACGCCATCATAGAATTGTAAGTAAATTAAAAGTGAAATAAATTTTGATTGCTTCAAGAAATTATAATCGAAAAATTGATTTTAATTTACTTACGATATGTTTTTAATTCTATTTAAAATGGCTTTTTAAATTAATCATATAAGTTTAGTTTCTAATAATATTTACACAAGAAATAATTTATTTAAATGATGATGTGCATAATTTGTTGACTCTACCATTCCAATTAAAAGAGAATCATTCATCATTCTGTACATACTTTCAAGTTTAATTAATTTATAATACTCTGTAATCTTTTTTTAGATTCACACTGTATTTATGTAAGTTACGCTGAGGGAACCTGGAACCTAGTGTCCAGATACTCTGTTATAATTTAGACAAATTCTCGAGACAATGCGTGCTGAGTGATATAATTACCCAGTGACTTAGCTTTATTACTTTGTTAGCATAGCGAAAATGAAAATATTAAATACTTTAAACCCTCAAGTGGAAATGGAATCCACGACCATCCCATTCACAGTCGTACTCTTGTGTCACTCTATATCTTAAATTATTATCAAATCCTTCGTCCATTTACTTCAGCATTATGATATTTTCTGATTTTCAAAATTCCTCTTTACAAGATATAACTTCTCGTTAAATAGTGAATAATCCTTATTACAGATTCGTGACGACATTACCTAATACGGAACTTTACCATCATTTTAATATAATTTACATTTACAAGTGGAAAATTGTTTTATTACTTACATCTAATGGTACATTGGGCTTGTATCGGGTTACCACCACACAGCCCAGCCGGCGTACCACAGTAATCTAGACTATAAATTTAAACTTTAATTCATATACCGTTACAATAAAATATAGATTAAATTGTCGTGCAATATCTTATAAAGGGGTCAATTGTATTAATTTTATCTGATCTCCGGAATATTAGAAAGTGAGCGTTTACTTAAATGGAGTACATGCTTTCCATGATGATCACATTGTCATGCTTCAAGTGATTGATCTAGAATTCGATCGTTGAGGTTATCAGCCGTCTCGGAATTGGATCGTTGGAGTGCTGAATTATCTAGAGAAACGGGAAATGCTGGTAATTTATTGAAAAAAAAAAAATCAACTTTACGTTGTACGCGGTAGTTCAAGTAGAGGGAAACTAGTGTTAAGACACTCCGTTTCCCATTTCCCACTGAATTCTGGAGGCATTGCATGTTGAGTGGTGGAACTCAACGCTGTGCTTTCCCTCGACATCAGAGCGAAGAAATGAAAATATAAATTTAAATAAATATTTTATTTCATGAAATGGGAATCGAACCCACAACCAGTCGAGTTTACAGTCACACACTTATGGTCCTGCGCCACCGCTGGCCTTAAGTCTATGAAATTGATCGTTTTCTTGCAAACTAATGTCTGTACAACTACAATAACTAACTGCCTACGGCTAGTGATTTTAGTAAAGTGCCTGGTTTTTAAATTTGAATTATACTTCTTTATTAGACGAAAGCTTTTATTAATAATCCTATCCAAGATCAAATCGGAAGATGAAGCCAATGACCTAATGTAATGTGTCGGCGGCCTTGATTAGGTTTTTTACATATAAGTGACCAACACCCACACCGAAATCAACGTGTATGCTGCGGGACGTAGAGAAAATAATGATGTCTTCTATGGATTTTATCATTAACCTGTCATCATTACTTACACGCTATGTTTTCTTTCTTCAGTTATCTTTGTTATACTTGTGTAGAGCCCGTGACCTTATTAACATTTAGAAAATCATCTTTTTTATAAAATAATTTATTTAATTGACCTTGTATTTTGTTTTCTGTTTTAAGTAACTTCATATTTTTGTTCGTAACTTGTGTCTTTGTTTAGATCAATTATATTGTTCGTTATATTTATTATTAAAATCCTTAAGCCTAGATTGTACCTTAGGCCTAGGAGGACTGTAACGCGACGGTTGTGAGTTCGATCCTCATTCGAGGAAATGAAATTTTTATTTAAATTTATATTTCCATTTCTTCGCTCTGGTGTCGAGGCAAACAGCGGCGTTGAGTTCCGCCACTCAACACGCAATACCTTCCAAATTCGGCGGAGAGTGTGGGAACGGAGTATCTTAACACTATGTTCCCTCTGCTTACCCTGCTGTGGGTGGGATACAGCGTGAAGCTGATTTATTTTGAATTTAGATTGTACCTATTGGATATGGAGAATATAGAAACTAATGTAGAGTAAAGCGATACAAATTATCCTTGAAAATAGAATGAGTAGGATGAATTCATATATTTAAAAAATATATATTTGTATTTTATACGTTCTAAAATGTCTCATAGACTTAAATTGTGTTTTGTTTTTATAGTACATGGAATTTAATTTCAATGAAAAAAATACCGGCAATTGTATAGATTAATGTCAAAAGATACACCACGCTCAAATTATAGGGTAGATCATTCTTTTGTTTACCACTGAAGAGAAGCAGGTGCAATTTAATATGATCATAATGATGGCAGGTACAAGATAATCAATAAGAGATATACAACGAAGATAGGTTGTATAGTATAAAATTATTATATTGTTGTTTTTTTTCTTTTAACCTTCAGAACGTAATTTAAAACTTTTGATAACGTCGGAAAATGTTTTATATGTTCATGTTATATCTGTTTTACAGTTTACAAACATACAAAAACAAGTTATTTACATTACTGCAAAATCTTGGCAGGCATGTAAATAAATCTTATTAGAACGTAATTTAAAACCTCTGATAACGTCGCAAAATGTTGTGTATTTTTATGTTATTACTATTTTACAGTTTACAGACATAAAAATCAAAGAGGTAATATTCATTTCTTCAAAGTCTTGGTAGGCATGTAAATAAATTCTATTAGAACGTATTTTAAATTTAAAACCTTAATTAACTTCGAAAAATGTTATATATTTTTATACTATAACTATTTTACAGTTTACAAACGTAAAATAATACAAACAGATACAAACATCTTTAAACTCTTTGTCGGTATGCAAATAAATCCTATTACAACCGAATTTGAAACCTTAGTTGACACCAAATATATATATATATATATATATATATATATATATATATATATATATATTTACATTACAACTATTTTACAGCTTACAAACATAAGAAATTCAATACTAACACTATTAATGTACTTCTTTAAACTCTTGGTGGGTTTGTAAATAAATCCTATTAAGAAATATAATAATATACGTGTTGATATTGTGTTTCGTCTCCTGCGACAGTTTTAACTGTGCCCTCAAGTGTGTCCTTCATAGATAAATGTTATAATTTCTCTCGACGTGTCCATTTGTCTAACTTTCCTAGCCCTCAGTAGCCTCGTTGACCTAGAAAGCTGAAACTTTACTTGTTCTACACCACATACATTTATGGGAAAGAAATCGGGGCCGCATTTCTCCGCCGGAAGGGTCGTTATTGCCTATTGTGATCGATTCGAACGTTTAACACCTTCTATTATTTGGTTGACGATTTAACATTTATATATAGTATATTATGTAATGTTTTTATGAAACTTTTATTGTAAATTATATGAAACCTGTAATTTAATATAAAGGATTAGCCTACATAAAACTAGTTATTTTTTTAATGAATGTGGCTTACTAAACTTTAGTGACGCCATATTGTGCTATTATTTTGCAATACTAAAAAAAAATATAAATAATTCTAAAAATCACTTGAAGTAATAGAATTGCTTAAGTCACATTAGTATAAAGAATAATTGATTTTTCACAGATGCCATCACCGATTATAATTCAAGTTTGTTTTATATATCTATAAATTCGTGTGAAACTAAGGTAATTTTACCAGTAATTGCCAGCTTTCCATTCAATTGCCTGGGCCCTTAGTGACGTTCGAAGAAAACAATTGATTTTTGTTGGTGAAAGTACCTTACGTGTTTAAACGTATCTGGATATCTCCGATCGAATCCGATTGATTTTAAATGCGATAGAAGGTTTTACCTGAATATATTATTTAGTTATTTTGTTAATAATAATACAATTTTGAAACTAAAATAAAACATTTAACAAGGAGTCAGAGGTAACTAGCGATTAGGCTCTCTCTCTCTGTTTATCCTGCAATATGGCTGTTTGAAAACATGATGTTGTATATGCACAATTCTTTTGCTTTGTTTTCCTAATATATAAAAAATACCTTTATTAGGAAAACATAAGTTATCAGTTCTATCAATTAAATATTTAAGTATATAGCCGAATGAGCTTCTTAGACAGTGTTTATATATTGCTCTTAATTCCAAGATGGATCTTGAGATGTTTTCATACATAGATATGTAATGTTCGAATGAAAACGGCATCTCAAAATCTAATCCAAGACTTGAGAGCGATTTATAAATACAGACCTAAGATAACAATTTATCATTTTTATGTCAGGGTTTAGGTATATGTATATAGATAGACCTATGTACGTACAAAGGTACATGACTCAGACTTTTTAATTCATTGCTGTTTATGGTGGAAGACCATATTACTACTTTCCGATAAGGTGTTGTGAAGTGTCCTTTTCTAGTAATTTTACTTGATTCGAAGTGGTAGTACATAATACAAGCATTTTGTGATTATTTATTTTATTTAATCACTATTAACAGTGATATTTATGTTAATAATATCATTATAGCTTACTCGAGGCCAGTCGTGATGCAGCGGCGCGAGTTGTGACTGTAAAACCGACTGGTTGTGGGTTCGATCCCCACTCGAGGAGATGAAATATTATATTTAAATTATTTATAATATTTAAATTTATATTTCCATGTCTTCGCTCTGGTGTCGAGGTTAAGTGCGGCGCTGAGTTCTGCCACTCAACGCGCAATGCCTCCAGAATTGAGCAGAAAGTGGGGAACGGAGTGTCTTAACACTAGGTTCCCCCTGCCTACACTGCTGTGTGGATACAGCGTGAAGCTGATTTTTAATTTAATTTATTATAGTTTACTTTAAAATACTATTTGTACTGTGTACAAATATGTGTCTCGCCAGAGGCCTCGCCTCTCGGCAGAGGGAACTTCGTATTAAGACTCGGTTCCCTTTGCCTCGTTACCAGATCGATGGCATGAAAATATTAAGTATTTCATTTCCTCGAATGAGAATCGAACCCACTATTGTGCTTATGTCTTTAAAAGTCTTAAAATACTATTTGTACTGTAGCTATTAAGTAAATATTTAAAAGAAAATTTACATATACTTACTTATGATTTATTTCTTATGTTACAGTGCCAATCAGGCAGAGGGCAGAGAGAAAACGAGAGGAAATACGCAACATGTGACCACCGACCAATGCACCAAAACAGACAATGCTATCTTCAAATTCATGAGTCTTACATCAAGATTACATGATTAAGAAAATTATTTATTCTACTTTAACTTTAACTTAACGAATCTAGTCGCTTTAGTTATTTTTTAACTAAGCAATTTTACTTCATAAGTGAATAAAATATCACAGACAGTACAAACAGACGGGACACCAGTACAAAGACTAACGGGATATCTAATGTTGATTTAGAACTAAATTGATTCATTTAGCCTCTTCCCGAAGAAACAAATCAAAATGTCTACAAGTAAGTGTTAATGTAATTTTTATTCTGAATTATTTAGTATTTATAATACATACTGGTTTAATAATCAGCTTCACGTTGTATCCCGCACACTGCAGGGTAGACAGAGGGAACCTAGTGTTAAGACACTCCGTTCCCCATTTTCTGCCGAATTGTGGAGGCGTTGCGTGTTGAGTGGCAGAACTCAACGCTGCGGTTAACCTTGACACCGGAGCGAGGAAATGGAAATATAAATTTAAGTAAATATTTCATCTCCCCGAGTGATGATCGAACCCACAACCAGCCGGTTTTACAGTCACATCTCGTGCCGCTGCGCCACGACTGGCCTCTATATGAACATACTGGTCTAATTTAGTAAAGAACGACCTCGTCCTTTTCTCTACAACCTTATCGTCGTCAACGCGGAAAATATGTGTGTTTCGAAGGTTAAAATTACAAAATTAAATTGGGTAACTTTAAAAAAATAATCATATAGGAGTATTCACCACAATAAAATTGAAAATAATTATGGTCTTCATTGTAGTTAATATAACAAATGAAATTTTAGTATTATTTTGAGTGATCTACATGAGACAAGTTACAATTGAATTAATAAATATTAATTAATTTTTAAAATAAATTTTATTTCTATTCTAGGTTGCGAGAATTCGGTCGGAATTCTAAAGAGCAGCTATTCGTTGTCTTCGCTTCGATCTGCGCAGGCGCCACCATGTGGCGTCAGTGACCAGCTCGAGCGTCCTTACCACAGTCTTACTAAAAAGAGGTAAAACTTTTGATGTATATATATATATAAAATATATATAACTCGTGGTTTTCTTAAATCAAATAAATCAGCTTCACGCTGTATTCCGCACACAGCAGGATAGGCAGAGGGAACCTAGTGTTAAGACACTCCGTTCCCCACTTTCCGCCGAGTTCTAGAGGCATTGCGTTTTGAGTGGCGGAACTCAACGCCGCGCTTTGCCTCGACACCAGAGCGAAGAAATGAAAATATAAATGTAAATAAATATTTTATTTCCTCGAGTGGGGATCGAATCCACAACCAGTCGATTTTACAGTCACACTTTGTGCCCCTGCGCCACGACTGGCCTCTGGTGGTTTTCTTGATCGCCTCAAAAAGCCCTCTTTATACTATACAATTCTATAATATATCAATACAGTGTACTTAACCTAACCTAAACTTGGCTTACTTTACGAAGGTTAAATGCTTCTCCGAATAAGGACAACGTTATATAATATTATTAATAATTTAAAATATCATTAAATGACTCATAGACGGTCGTGTATATAAGGTATTTTAATGATTTTATAAAATTGTTTCTTCTGAGTAAAACTCTTCGTTGTGTCCGTATGTCATTAAAGTTTTGCCGGTGAATATAAAAAAATACCTATATCTGTATAGATATTGACTCGTAACCTTGAATCCTCTAGGCTTCTAGATGCTCAATTATTCAACATGGAAAAGTCACAGACTTATTGGTTGATTTGTTTTAAAATAATATTTTTATTTTTTTTTTTTTTTATTGAGGCCGCAGTGGCGCATTGATATATCGTCTGACTGTAATATGCGTAGATATGACCGCGACGCTTGTAGATTCGATTCCAACGCGAGAAAATTTCAAGCGAGGTATTTACTTACATCACTAATCACGCAATGGCCCCCAAAATTATAGTAACTTACACTTACTTAGAAGGGACCTTGTTACTAAGTTCCCTCACCTTTACCTAGCGGGAAAAAGCGTGAAGCTGTTTCATTGCTTTTCTCACAGTAAAATTACAATTATAAAAATACACAATTAAATATAATCTTTAAATGTTTCAGGAAAGAACCATGCCGTGAAGCGTGGCGTCGTAGTTGGGGTTCCGCGGCGAGTGGGGGCAGCACTGGCGACGACCTCTGGCCCTTGCTGCAACACCACTATGAGTACATCATGGACAATCAGATCATCGATTCTTGCAAAGTATGTTCATTTTAAGCTTTATTGACTTATTATGATTCCTTTGAGTAGCTATAAAAATAAATAAATAAATCAGCTTCACGCTGTATCCCGCACAATGCTGGGTAGGCAGAGGGAACTTAATGTTAAGACACTCCGTTCCCCACTTTCTGCCGAATTTACAGATACACTAGTTTAGATTAAGCTAAGGGAACCTAGTGTTATAACAATCTGATCTCCAATATCCGAATTTCTGAGGCATTGTATGTTAAGTGGCTGAACTCAACGCCGCGCTTAGATACACGTTTCCATTTATAATTATATACATATACGTAATACATTCCTGACTATATAATCATTATATAAAAGACATTTATTGACTGGTTATGTTAATGGCACATAATAAGTTATATATAATTTATAATAAAATATTATTATTATACTAAAACTAAGTAGTTTTTCACGGTTTAATAGATTTCTTTGAAATATAGTTAATAGTTTTTCTTTTACTTTTAAAAGTACAATATATAACATATTTAGTTTTATGTGAAAGTATTTCAAAGTAGTATAAGAATTTTTTAAAGGATCATAAGAAGCTATATGGTTTTAATTTCAATAAAAGTTATTCTTAATATGGACATAATATATTGGGGACTGTAGTGACATTCTCTCCACATGGCTCTTGAAAATACCTAAAAAAAATAATAGATCCTTGAGCCTTATTTGATTCTTTTTTTATTTTCTTAGTTTCTTGCTGTATCACACGTAGGAGCGCATAGGATCGGGTAAACAGAGAGAACCTGAGTAGTATATATTATTAGTGTGAAAATACTTGCGTTCCCCACTTTTTGCTGATCTCTTGAGGCATCGTGTGTTGGGTGGTGGAACGTCACGTTTTGCCCAATTGAGCCAGGAAATTAAAAATATAATATTTCATTTCCTCCAATGGGAATCGAACCCATAAGCTGTCGCGTTTACAGTTACACTCCCGGGCCACGACTGGCCTCAAGTTATTCATTGAATTGAATTTTCTAAAAATCGTCCATACTCCATAGCTTCCGCGTATTATATGTGTTTGTCAAGAAGTTGGTTACGAAATGGAACAGTCAATAAGTGCATTGTCTTATATTTCCTAGCTAAGCAAAACTAAATTTATGTGAATATTACTTTGTTTAGCTGTGAAGAATCTGTATGGATTCTTTATTTAACGAGAAAGTTGACATACAGATATTTCGTTAACTATTGTATAGTGAGGTGTTAAGTTCGTTACTCGTAAACCATTACAAAGTTTCAATGGATTACGAGAAATAAGATTTGTACTTAAAAATGACTTTATTGTATTACAAAACAACACATCTCGTCGTTACTTAATAAGGAGCCTGTCGTCGTTACTTTATAAGGAGATATGTTTGCTTTATAACCGTGAAACATTAATTTCTACATCTATTCTACATATAAAATGTTAATCTATAAAATGTTAATCTAGTGTTAAGACACTCCGTTTCCCACTTTCTGCCGAATTCTGGAGGCATAGTGCACACTTCGTGCCGCTGCGCCACAACTGGCCTCACATTATATATTTGGCGATTTTTATAATAGTGTAAGCTTACTGCCACAATAATTAAGTTAGGAAATGCTCGACACTAGTCGCGAAAGCATGGGTTCTTTTTCTAATAAGGAGGCTGTGATTGATTGAAATATTTGAATTTTTCCATAGTCAGAAGACTGCGTTGTTGTTCCATAATCGACGGAGTGACTTATTAAGTTATTACACTAAATGCTCTTTTCCATACAAATTTATAGAGATTAAATAAACTAATTATTAAAAAAATCTGTTATATTAAAGTCAATTCGTTTTATTTCCAGGAAGCAAACGGCGAGCTCCTATCAAACAACACGTCGCCACGTCTCCTAAACCCGACCACGACGTTCAACAGGCAGTGGTCACTCAACCAGCTGATATCGGAGTTCACCGAACTCTGCCAGTGGTTGACGCACGTGCAGGAGGAAATATATTCTAGTCCAGAGAATTTGTCTAGCCGGAAATTGAGACTGGTAATATGGTCTTTTTTCCAGTTTCACGCTTTATCCCGCACATAGCATGTAGACTGTAGTGTAGATACACTCCGTCGCTTTTCGTTGTAGTTAGACATTGGACGTTGAGAACTCTTCGCCATGCTTTGTTATGTAAGAGCAGTGGAAATGGAAATGTAATTTTTCCTCTTGAATAGGGAATTTATATGAAATCTATATTATATAAAACTAGAGAGAAACAATAAAAATGGTACTAAAAATGGCACTAAAAGTGGTACTCTTATAAAACATAAAATATTCAACAATATATTTGAAGATTATTTAAAAATATCATCAAAGGCATTAAGTTAAAATATAAATCGCCAACTAAATTATGTTTAATACAATTTTAATATATTACAGAATCGAATGTCGGAGCTGGTGTCAGTGGAGCCGCGTCGAGCCAAATTTATAGAACAGGGCTCAGCCATACTCGATCGTATCCCCGAAGCGGCTGCGGAGGTAATTTTGTTAATATTCATATTTAAAAAAATTTTACACCTAATACTATATATAGCTATAGCGTCACACTCCGTTGACCACTTTCCGCCAAATTCTAAAGGCATTGCGTGTTGAGTGGCGGAACTCAACGCCGGGGTTTTGCCTTGGAGCCAGAGCGAAGAAATGAAAATATAAACGTAAATAAATATTGTATTGCCTCGAGTGGGGATTGAACCCACGACAAGGCGATTTTACAGTCACACTTTGCGCCCCTGCACCAAGACTGGCCTGTAGTAACTCTGACCACTAATATTCTTTATTTTCAGTTCTTCGCTCTGGAATCTAGGAAAGCATGGCATTGAGTTGATGAGATATTTTGTCTTTAGTAGATGAAATCAGCACCGTACTTTGTCTACAAGAGCTCTCTGCTCTCGTAGAATACATTATTCCACCTAAATACCTAAGAGTACCTAAGGGAAAAGAACCGTGCCATGGTTTCTTAATAAAATACATAATTTATATACATATGTTAAATAATGTATGAATTAAATTAAAAGATTAATTAATTTTTTACAGGTGACGTGGAGAGTTGAACACTTAAATGTAAAGTGGGAAAGTCTTCGCTTGTTGCTGAGTCCGGAACAACAGAATCAAAATGGAGAGTGTTGTGACACTGTCGGTAAGTATTTTTAATAAAAAAAATATAAGTTATCGCCATATTACAAACCCGTTCATACGACAACAAAAAGCAATCTATTGTTTTAAAATATATTAATAAAAAATGTTGTACTTCACCACTGAAAATGAAAGTGCCTAAAACAATTTAGAAAAAAAGGAGATTTTGCCAAAAATGAAAAGGTGATTTTTCAAACTAAATATTTTGTTGTTGTAAAATAAAACGCCATTTATTAAGAATGATGCACACAGACACAAACTTATCAAAACGACGACATTGCACGCGTTGCTTAGGTTTATTTATTGTAGAAAATAGGATAATTGCGTAAAATAGAATGAGAGATATCCTTTTCTCGTATATCGATAATCCTAAAAGTTATTTACATCAAGTATCAATATAAATTGTACCTACTTATTTAGAAATATACTTATTTAAAAAATGTATAAAAATTTGAACGTAGCAGGACTCGAACCTGTGCCTCCTGGAAACCGACCAGGTAAAAAAAAGTATAAATTGTACTTTTTACTTCAAAAATATTTAAAATATCTCACAGAAACAGAAAATTGTAACAATGTAACCCAAGGTATTGTAATTTATATGCTTGAAATTTAAATCTATTGAAATACTAGAAGTTGCGACAATTCTGTTTTTAAATAATTGCAAACTTCAAGGGGGCGAAGCCGCGTGCGTGTCACTATTATTTATATATTTTAGCTTCACGCTGTATCCTGCATATAGCAAAGTAGACAGGAAAACTTAAGGGCATAAGTTGTAGTTATTTTCAAAACAATAAAAAAACATATAACAAAAATCTATACTTATAAAAAGGTTGTAAACGATCGCTATCCGTACCTGGAGGATATATGAAATTAGAAACAAACCAATAAAACTAAAGAATATCTAAATACATAAAGAACTTCATATTTATATTGTTATAATATGCAGTATTTTTTTTATTTAATAATAAAAACACTTTGAAGGTAAAAGTCCAGTCTTTGTTTTATATTGCGTGTAGTTGTATAATTTATTATTACTTTTTTTTGAAAAAAAAAATCATTGTTTTCATTTTATAATTCTATCGAAACATAATAAACACTATAGTTCTTAGAAATACTGTCCGTATTTCTAACGATCTTAGCTATAGTTCTTTTATTGTTTGACCGTTTGAGGCCAGTCGTGGCGCAGCGGCCCGAAGTGTGACTGTAAAACCGACTGGTTGTGGGTTCGATCCCACTCGAGGAGATGAAATATGTACTTAAATATATATTTCCATTTCTTCGCTCTGGTGTCGAGGTAAAGCGCGACGTTGAGTTCTGCCACTCAACACGCAATGCCTCCAGAATTCGGCAGAAAGTGGGGAACGGAGTGTCTTAACACTAGGTTCTCTCTGCCTACCCTGCTATGTGCGGGATACAGCGTGAAGCTGATTGTTTGACCTTAAATTTGAATCGAATTGGAATCCTATTTGCATTTACTTAGCATCTTTAGATTTGTAAAGTATTTTTTATTTATATTTTTTTATTAATAACCACCCGTAAATTCATTTCCGTGATTATTTATGACATATAGTCATAAAAATTTACTGCGCTTAGAATGATTTTTTTAATGAATTTATATAAAATTAATAAAATCAGCTTTACGCTGTGTACACGGCAGGGTTGGCAGAGACAACCGAGTGCTAAGACACTTGGTTTCCCATTTGCCGCTGATGTCTGGAGGCATTGCGTGTTGACTTTACAGTCACACTTTGTACCTCTGCGCCATGACTGGCCTCAATGAAGTTATATATAATTAATTTAGTCAATTAAAACTGCCCACTATACTGAACAACTTTGTTAAGGCAGCCTAACTTGTTTCTTATAATAAAGTCTTTATCTGATATATCTCCTTTGTCTGATATTTCAGATTTTCGTTGTTTCAAATTTCCGTATATCAATGAAAAATGTCTATCATTCATTATTTATTATATTTTAGCTGAACTATTGGGATTTTTCATCAGATAACTTTAGTTAGGTCAACATTTTTTATTTCTTATAATACAGCTGGACCACTAGCTAGTTCGTTCTACACCGGGCGAGCTGGTCTTCCAAATTAATTATTTCCTAGATTTTATCCATTTTTTTTCCAACCAGTAGTTTCGGAGATATATGTAAACAAAACAAAAAATAAATATCATAGATTTACATTCATTTATTAATATTTGCGCTACTTACTTATTACTATGTACATATAAAGAAACCGTTTAAGGCCAGACGTGGCGCAGGGGCACAAACTGTGACTGTAAACGCGACTGGTTGTGGGTTCGATCCCCACTCGAGGAAATTAAATATTTAAATTTATATTTCCATTTCTTCGCTCTGGTGTCGGGGAAAAGCGCGGCGTTGATTTCCGCCATTCAACACGCAATGCCTCCAGAATTCGGCGGAAAGTGGGGAACAGAGTATCTTAACACTGATTCACTCTGCCTACCCTGCTGTGTGCGTGATACAACGTGATGCTGATTTTTTTTGTTTAAGCTTTGAATAAGTTATTTTGATTAATTCTGCTTTTCAAAATATAAATATGCACAGAATAAATTTAAGAAAAATTATGCACAGTATCAGTCTCGAGTTTGGGTGGAAAGAGTATAACGGTGTATGTTAATCTTACATAAGGTCTCTCTGCCTACTTGGCCATGTGCGGGATACACCGTGAAACTGAAATCAATAGGTCAATGTAAGAAAATCTTGCCACGCCATTTTAACTCCACTTCTTGCTGTCTGATTTAATTGAAATAGTATATACTTACTTATTTATACATTAAGTTATTATTAATTGGGGAATGGAGTGTCTTAACACTAGGTTCCCTCTGCCTACCCTGCAGTGTGCGGGATACAGCGTGAAGCTGATTTATTTATTTATTTACTTATACATAAAAGTAGACATTTGATTTGGCAGCCGTTCGAATCGTTGGGGATCCAATAATCTATGAAAGACTTGGCACTTCTTTGGCTTTGTGGTGAAATGTCTGCTCATTAGGCGTTCTCTACGTGTTTGATCTGCTTCTTGCCGTTGAATTTTTTAAGTAAATCAAATACCATCCCCACCTTGCCTCCATCTTAGATACATGGCACTCCACTATCGTGCGGTTCTATAGGTAATTGACGAATGGCCTACGTGTGGCGGTGTTTTTAGATTGTTACCGCATGCAAGCTTTTATTCAAAAAGCGGCTCAATATCCACCATAAAAGCCCTGGCAATTTACGGGCTGGTGAGTGGCAGTGATCACTTTCCATCAGGTGTTCCGTATGTTCGCTTGCCTTGTCATTTCCATGAAAAATAAAATGTTTACGACACTAAAATTTAATTGTTTTGAAAGTGAACAAAGAAAGTAATTTTTAAGGTTTTATATTTTAAAAAAAAATCAGTATTTGATAATTTTTGTTTACAAAAGGTACTATTAATATAACTTTATTAATTATAAACAGACCCCGCCCACGAATTACGTTGTCTCCGTCGGTGGCTGCACTGCATGGAAGGCCGCCTCCCGCCGCCCTCGCTGGCGGCCGCGCGCGCCGCCTCCTACCACGAGCTGTTGAGGAAGCTTCGAGAACATCAGGTTAGTGGATCATTGAAAAATACTTTAAAAACATCATTCGAATTTTGGAAGTAGCGGAACCTCTACTTATGCCTCTTTGAAACTGCCCGAGTTCTCCGGTCACAAAGCTATACGCTCTTATTGTGTTACGTCGAAGTTTTTATACGCACGGTTACAATTTATGTATGTTGTTAGCAAGTTTCTAAAATTTTTTTTATCGCAATTATGGAATAATGCTTTAAAATTTATTCACATAATAATATTATTTTATTTATTTAGTTTCATAATTATGGACAAGAGGCCAGTCGTGTCGCAGAGGCACAAACTGCGACTGTAAGCGCGACTGCTTGTTCCACCAAATTAAATAGTTATTACAGTTTATATTTTTATTTCTTCGCTCTGGTATGGTTCAAAGCGCGGCGTTGAGTTCCGCCACCCAACATCCAATGCCTCCAAAATTCGGCGGAAAGTGGGGAACGGATTGTTTTAACACTAGGTTCCCTCTGCCTACCCTTCTGTATGCGGGATACAACGTGAAGCTGTCTTTGATTTTTTTTATTATTATGGATACGTTGTCTTTATTCTATTTATATACCACCTATAATACAAACTAAATACTACTATATAGTAAAACACCTAGGCTCTATTCCAAATGACTTCATTTGACACTATTCACAAATTAAATCGACATATCGACTTATATAAAACTGAACTCTGTGAGGCTAATCTCAGAGGATGTCATGGCGTAGGCACACAAGCGTGCTGCTGTAAACGGTTGATAGTTGTAGATTCGATTCCAACTATGGGGAATGAAATATTTAATATTTTCGTTTACTCTGCTGCTTGCTTTGGTAACGAGGCAAAGCGCTGGTTGAGTTCAGCCCCTCAACAGGCTATGCCTCAAGCGTTTAGCGGAAACGGAAATATCTTCATGAGGAACGGAGTGTCTGAACACTGAGTTTCCAGTTTCCCTCTGCCTGCCCTGAATTGTGCGGAATATTAAAAAACACTATTATGTTTTCAATAGCTAATTTCAGCTGAACGTCAGTGAAACTCAACGCCGCACTTTCTTTAGTTACCAGAGCGAGGAAATTGAAATAATAAATATTTGAATCCCCCAAGTGGGAAGTGAAGCCGCAAATGCCGCGTTTTACGCCGCGACGGCATCAAAAAACTAAAAAATAATAAAGATATTAATATGTATGATGTGTAATGATGCTTATATGAGTTTTGCAAATTATTTTTTCATAAATTAATTAAAATTAATAATAGTTATTATTAGATTAGTAATGATTTAAAATTACTTAATTATTAGAAGCATTGCGTGTTGAGTGGCGGAACTTAACGCCAAAACTTTAAAAATGTTAAAAATATTTCATTTTCTCGAGTGGGGATCAAACCCACAACCAGTCGATTTTACAGTCACACTTTGTGCCATTTCGCCACGACCAGCCTCTGGATTTTTTTAATAAATTATCATTTTGGTGTAAAGTATATCATAATTGATGTAATTTGATAGATGTGGGCGGATATTCGCACGTGGCCTCGTAATATAATACTTAAAGATACATTTGTTAATTATAATAGAATACTACTATTATATATTGAAGGAACCTTACCCCTTTCTTTTCATTCTAATTGTTCGAAAACAATGCGTGTTGGATAGCGGAATTTAACGTCGCGGTATATCCTATTTGATTAAGTAAATTAAAATATTCAATAAATATAGATATTTCTTTGTGTTGGACTTGTAACCTCAATCATCCTGTTCAGTCCGAAGTATAAATATGATATAAGAAAAAATTGATAGGATGTAAAAAAAATAAATATTCATATTAAATAATAACGTAATCTTCATTACCTAATAAAGTGTAGTAAAGTGAAATTCTATAGTAATTTTTTATACAATTCACTTGATTTGTATAGATTTATAGTTCACTCATATTTTTACTTGGAAAATCAAGCATTAAAAACACATCAGAACACACATCGGCAAAATATGAGATGTGTCAAAAAATAAAAAATAAATAATTTGACTTCAAGTACAGGTAAATAAACGGTTGATGAATAAATATTCTAGACTATCAATAGCGGCAATTTTATGTTAATTTATCATTGAATTATCTAATTTTTACTTATTTAGAAAATGTATAAAAATTTTAACGTAGCGGGGACTCGAACCCGCGCCTCCTGGAAACCGACCAGGCGCTCTGACCACTAAGCCATACGTAATGAACGTTTTCTAAATAAGAATTTTTCTTTCCTAAGTGTGGAATAACACTTTAAAAATGTTAAAAATATCTGATTTTTACTTTATAAAATTATTTGGTCTACACAACACACAGAAACAACCTCGCGACTGTACCTACTATACTACAGGATATGGGATCGTTTCCCACTCGAAGAATAGAAATATTTAATATTTTTAATTTTTTTCCTTCTGGTATCGATCTAAAATGACGAATGAAATTATGAAAACTAAAGAATTGGGCGGAAAGTGACGAGTGGAGTGTCTTAACACTAGGCTCTCTCTGCCTACCCTGCTACATGTATCCCATGAGATAAATAGCCCACAGACCGATGTAATTTTAGCAAAGCGGAAATTTAGAAGATTTTATAGTTAAAACAGTACCTGAAAATGAGGCCCTTTCATAGGTAGCGTCAAATAAAGGTACATCTCTGTCTGATCTTCAAGTAGTCCGTAAATAATGTATGTAAAATTAAAGCTTGCTAGTATAACGTATTTTGTCCAAAATTTAAACAACCTGTAGGATGTCTGGCAGGAGTAAAGGCCTACATAAAGAGACTAGTAATAATAAATATATATTTTTACATTATTGTTAAAAACATATCTAAATACGAGTTATTCTATTTTAACGTAGGTAAGCGTATACCCTAAGTACCACTACCTCTGAAAAGGACCCACTATCAAGTTTACACTTTTATCTACGTATTAGACTATTAATCATCAAAATTTCAACTTTGCTAAAATGACGTAGGTCTGGGGGCCCTGGGATCTCAGTCTATAGTCCAAAGAAAACATTCACAACCCATAAGCTACACACAGTAACCATAAAGGCCCTGCAACACTGAAATTCCAAACAAATAAACTTATTAGCACTTCCATTGTTATCAACTGAGGTATAATTACCCACTAACGGTACACAGCAGTCGACGATGTGAACGCGCCCTAACGAGTAGCGATGTAGTGAAGTGATGCCCTTAATTAACACCGACCGCGAGTGAGAGAGCTTTGTTCAGTGTTTATCTCCGCATCGTCCTCTTTTCTCTATTGAGTTATTATGTTCGCACGTCGATTTAGATACTATTAATTTTCTACGTAAATTTTTTTATTGTTGCTGATTATTTTAAAATTGCTGGTCTTAAAATTAGTAGTTGAAGATTGCACAGGCTGTCGGACAGCTTGTTGGCTATAACTACTATGTTTTGCTGTGGTTGTGGGTTCCATCCCAATTAGGGGAAAGATTTTTTTTACTTTCTCATTAGTAAAGCGTATTCAGCTTATTCTACTTGAATATGGGGGGAAAGTGGAGCAAAAAGTATGTTGTCACAAAATATTCTCTGTCTACCCTGGTATGTGAAGACAGTATGTAGCTAAAATTGTAATACATCATCATCTAAACGGTAAATTAATAATGAAAAATACTTCTTTAGAAAACGTATAAAAAATTTAATGTAGCAGGACTCGAACCCGCGCCTCCTGGAAACCGACCAGGCGCTTTGACCACTAAGCCATACGTTCTCAGAGACATTTTTTGAGACACTTTTCAGGTTCGAGTCCCACTGCGTTCAAAATTTAATACGTTATCTAAATAAGTGTGAAATAACACTTTAAAAATATAAAAAAAAACAATAATGATTTATATAAACATACAACCAGTCGAATACACTTAACCGCACAATATAACGTTGACAGTATATCATATTTAAAATAGAAAATTATTACAAATCAAAAATTAAATAAAATTGCATTATCTCAGAAAATCTATGCCCATACAATATTTCAACATCAGTCGATATGATTGACTAATGCGGAGTGTCCGTACCAACTTTCTACCGGGTCGTGCCTCGTGCGGGACGTCGAAATGGACCCCCGCTACTCAATCTGTGTGACATGGCCATCTATTATCTGGAGCGGGATCGTTTCCTTAATAATGCTTTAATGCGGTAATGTGAACGCAAGAAAGTGAAACTAACTCGGTTGTAAGCTTTTACTGTATATATGCACATATATATACGATGTACGTAATATAAGATATATTGTTATGTTGGTGTAGATGAGATAATGCAGATATGGTTAAAATAGCAAGAAATTTAATTAAATATTAATCTATTAATTAACGCATAAAATATACAAATGAAATCAAATAAGCTTCACGCTGAATCCCGCATACAGCACAGTGTCTTAACACTAGTTTCCCTCTGCCTAGGATAGGCCTAGGATAGGCAGAGGGAAGCTAGTGTTAAAACACTCTGAATCCTCCTTTCCGCCGTAAAATACACGTTTTTGATCATTATTTTAGCTAAAAACAAATGGATATTAGTGAAATCTGGGTTGGGTATACAAGAAAAGTGTCGGCCGGCCTTCACGAATTAGTCTAATTTGATAGTTTGTCACGACTTCCTTGCGAAACTAATTTTATCTGAGTGTTCACTTATTGCGAATTAAGCCAATTTGTAGGTGGAAGTCTCGAGTGTTTCTATTTGGATTTATTTTTGTGGCTTGCTCTATTTAGTTTTTTTTTTACGACGACAAGACTATACGACATCGAAATCTCTGTAATTAATAACGAAAATTGATTTTTAAATTATCAGCTTCACGCTGTATCCCGCGTGTAGCGGAGTAGGCAGATGGAGCCTAGTGTTAAGACACCCCGCTCTCCACTTTCCACAGAATTCTGGAGTGATTGTGTATTGAGTGGCGGTGCTCAACGACGCGTTCTAGACACCAGAGCAAAGGATTGATTGAAATAACAATAAATAAACAATTTCTTCGAGTAAGGATGAACCCACCATCGGTTGCGATTACATTCACACAACAACAATTGGCCTCAATATTGATAATTTTAATCATCTGTTTTATAAGATATTTTTAATCTTAGTTAATTATTTGTGCAAGGTTTTATAAAGTCATAACCTAAACAACACCAACACTGCCCAGATCTGTTGTTGTCATTAACATCATTTCTAACTAAATGGAAGTGGATCGAGAGATTTTATGATATTTTACGTCATTAATCAGGTGGTCGTAACTCGTAATTGCCAAGCCAACTAAGTATGCTATGCTTCGTTTTATAGCTAACGCGATTGTCTAGTAGATTAGAAACGCGTGCTAACTTGCGTATTGAAGTTAGCAACATAGTATAAGCTTAATAATATTCTTTATTTATCAGCTTTACGCTTTATCTCGCATACAGCACGGTAAGCAGAGGGAACCTAGTGTGAAAATACTCCGTTCCCCACTTTCTGCCGTATTCAACGAAACAAAGCTGGTCGAGTGGCGAAATTCAACGAATTTTGCCTTGGTGCCTGAGCGAAGAAATGACAATATTAATAATAAAATAATTCATTTTCTGGATCGAACTCGAAACCGTCGCCTTACAGTCACACCCTTGTCACGTCGTGGCGACGTACATACAAATAATGTATTATAATATAATATATTATATATTATACATAATTTGAACCCAATTGCAGCATTCAAAAGTTCGTGACACAAACGTCAGTCGACTCCAGACCACGCTTTGTGCAATATACGTCTCGTTACCAGGTTGTAGGGTCACCATGTATACGAACAGTTAAACTATAAATCTCAATTTGGCTTATTTAATATTGCTTCTTGTACCTAATAAATATGACACAGTTAAACCATTTGAAATTAATTTAGTGCAGTATATAATTATGAAAAAAATATCTAAAGATAAAAAAAAAATATAATATTTTAAATTATGTTTCGTATTTTTTTGTTGATTATAAAACGACAATAATATTAAGTTATTAATTGAAAATATTATTTCAAATATTAAAAAAAAATGGTAACCTCAGCAAAATAAGGTTAACAAAAGGCACATAAATCAAAGTGACATGCGTTATGGAGATTGCGCACGGTGCTATACTGAAATATTCCTTTGTTAGCTCCACGTAACAACCATATAATTTTGCCTAGACCTAAGTTATATAGTAAGTATAGGAAGTAAATTATTGACATTACGATTTAAACAGTAGAAAGCTTTGCAAATACCGAAATGAGATTTGGAAAAGTTGTCCCTATATACATATATTCAACACGTTATATGGATAAAAAATATATTGGCTGATTACGAACGGAAGTGGATACGGTCGCAAGCAGACTGTGTGTCTAGAATTCGAATTAAAATTGTGTTAATGGTTTCGTTGGTTAATAAATCAACATTTAAATTAGATCTTTTATGTCAAACCATATGTAGATCGAGTTGTGATTTGTTTCGTTGCAATTAAACCTTTAAAATTGAAGCCAGTTGTGGCGCAGCGCAGTGTGTCACTGTAAACGCAACTGATTCTGGGTTCGATTGATTATTTTTTTACTATTTTACATATCGCTTTGGTGTCGACGCAAAGCGCGGCGTTGATTTCCGCCACTTAACACGCAATGGCTCCAGAAATCGGCGGAAAATGGGGAACGGAGTGTCTTTTATATTACTCTAGATTCCCTCTCCTAACCTGCTGTTTGTTGAATACAGCGTGAAGCTGATCTATTATGTCAAACTACATACATATAGAAGAAGTTACAATTTCTTTCGTTAATATTAAAAGGTGGTTAGTTGGAACAGAGCAAACAACCTACTTTGATATATAGTGATTAATGAACTTATCAATGTGTAAGATCTGCCAGTAGTAGCCAGCTTTCGCTCCCGCGGGCGACGATGGATTTATACAAACATAATTAACGTGCGCGTACGCATATAATTATTGTTTATTATTGTCTATATCTTGTATACAAATCGGCTATTACTCTATAATATATTAGTTTGTTTATTACTATTATATATTTATATATACTATATCGTCGTTCGTTTCTCATAAGTAATTGGTGAACGCGAAACCCGCTTGGATGTTAATAGAGCGGTTCGCGTGAATATAGTTGATTTAAACGGAAATAAAGTTATGAATATGAAGAAATTAGAACTTATAAGACTAGGACTCTAAGCACAATATAAATATTTATAATATTTATATTGTTATTTTAGTATTTCTTTGAAATAATCTCTTTTGTATGTCTTTTTTTTTGTTTTGTGTATAATTTTTTTGGTCTCTCTTAAATTTTTTCTATTTCGTTTAAATCAGCTTGTTAGTTTAAATCAGTAGTTAAACTTCACATTAAGAAATTATCTTTAAAAAAAAATCTACGTTAAAAGCATGTATGAGAATGTTCAATCAATATAATTAATTAATTAATTAATTCTTGTAGTTCTGCAAAGCATACAGACAGACAACCTCTTATTTGTTTTCACCATTGAGTGCAATTCTAATACCCATATTTCCTCTAGTGTAACCAATAACGATTGCAATATATCGTCATTAGGTAGCATAGCAGGCTATTTATTCTCGTTTGCTATAATTATAACAGCATAAAGTTGAGGCCAGTTGTGGCGCAGAGGTATGAGCAGCAGTAAATGCGACAGGTTGTGGTTCGAATCCCACCCGAGGAAATGAAATGTATAATATTTTTATTTGCTCGCTCTTGTTAAGCAAAGGCACTCAAATTGCATTCAGAATTCGTCGGAGAGTCTAGGTGCCCATTTTTCCCGCTATGTGCGGGATACAGCGTGAAACCAAAAAAAAATAAAAAATATCAAATAAACACCTCATTGCGTATAGAACTACTGTTAATTCGATTTTGAAACAGTCGTACGTACTCCGTTTAATTGATCTGAGATATTTGACCGCCGATAACTATCGATGGTGAATGGTGTACTGGTGTAGTTGTGTACTGCGTGATGGTTTCCCTCGACTCGCCCAGTTGCATGATCTCGATAAGATCTCATCTTTACTCCTGCAAGTAGGTACAAGAGATCTAAGTTAATTAACTGTAACGTTCCGAGATTACAGTAGCGCGGACGTTATGTAAATAAATGTTTGTTGTTAACCTACATAAATTGTATTGCTTGCGCTTTGAAACGCCCGACTGATATATGTGAAATGATTATAGCTTCACGCTGAATCCCGCTCACAGTTGGCAGTGAGAGCTTAGTGTTAAGACACTCCGTTCTCCATTTTCCGCCGAATTCTGGATGCGTTATGTGTTGATTGGCGAAACTACGACAACGCCGTGGCTTGCCTCGAAACCAGAGCGAAGAAATGAAAATATTAAATATTTCATTTCCTCGAGTGGGGATCGAACCCACAACCAGTCGCGCCTCATAATGAATATAATTTTTTTTAATACCCTCAAGCTGCAGAAATTATCTTTTCGCAAATTTAGAAAGCAAGAGCCGTGAAAGCGGCTCCGGCATGCAGTGTGCGATAACGTAATATAGCAAAAATCACCAACAATACTCGCTTGCGTAGCCCGAGGCGTCGCTATAAAGTCTTGCGTTGAAAAGACAACGGGATTTATTGTGGGCGAGCACGCGGACCACCGCGGGTGCAACGGTCGTTGAGTTACACATGAAACGGTGTAAACGATCTGGTCTTCTGATCCACCGCACGGGAACCTCTAATCCAATTACTGACTCGGTTTCTCGTTCACTTTGATGTTTCCCAGTCTGTGGGAAAATACTAATTTTCTTTGTTTTTTATTGAACAATTGCAGTTTGTTTGTAACGATATATCTGATTGGTTGGATAGCATTTCCTTAGAAGTGATAAGTAACAAGTAGTGAGAAATTAAAAAGTAGTGAGAATATTTCATCTCCTTAAGTGGTAATCGAACCCACAACCTATCGCGTTTACAGTCGCACGCTTAGCTCCTGTACTATGACTGGCCTCTATTTATTTATTTATTTATAATATATTATTAACATAAAGTATAATGTACGCCAACGGAAATCAAACTCGCAGCTACCGGCACCGGCACATATAACATGCTAGTTAGCGTAAAGGATCGTTCTAGCTATACCGGGTCATTAGTATAATTTATTATTCAATTTCCTGTAGGTAATGTATTCGATTTCTACTTATCGAAGTATTATATCCGAATAAGTGTTTGTTGTTTGGAACGAGCTTTTGTAGAACCAGCTTCTCTTCGACGTTCAATTATCGCTGAGGTTCCTATCTTCGTCCCATCGCGACTGCTGGTCAAAGGTCACTACTGCCTATACGCTACCCGTCACACGTTGCCCTTTCGCAGGTTTACTAGCAAACACTAGCTTTTCGCTTACAATTTAAACTTTCTCTCAATAACAATATTTGCCTAGGAGCCATTTTCAAATAAAATTTCGCTTTCGATTATTTTCAATCGTATAATTAGTTTAAGCTACTGAATTATATTGAACCGTGTATAATTTTCGTTCACAATGAAGCTGGTTATAGGTACTAAGAGTATTGATTGCTTTTTATTTAGAACAGTATCTTCGTTAACTATCTGTTTGTAAAATTAAACAAGATATATGTATGTAACAACAGTATGAGTTCTACATTTAGATTCATCATCAATATATACATACATTGAGGCCAGTCATGTGCGTCTGTAAACGTGACAGAGTATGAGTTCGATTCCCCATTTGACGAGTACAAGAAATATTTAATATTTTCATTTTTCTCGATCTGGTAACGAGGCAAACAGCAGCGTTGAGTTCCACCACTTAACACGCAATGCCGCCAAAATAAAGAGAAAAGTGGTGAACTGAATTATGTTAATGGGAATAGAGTGTAAAATTACGTCCCCGGGTTCCTTCTGTTCACCCTGCTATGGGCGAGATATAGACCGATATTCTTGCTCACTCAAATATTCTTGCTTTTTGAGAACGAAGTGACTTAACCCAAGACTCTTTTCCAAAATGCGAGACTTCTGCAACAATAAAGAAGTAACTGAAGTAACCTCTCTATTCGACGCGTAATATATGTTTTTTTATGCTTAAACTCGAATAGTTTTGTTTTTTAAATATTATTTGAAGTCCTTTCAAGTCGGGAAGGTGTAGTTACGATAAAATATTTCGATCGCAGCCAGTGATTACTGGGTAACCCGCCAGCTGCGGTAAATTATCTTTACGGTCAGATTCTAATTAAGTATTCAATTGAGTTCCGACTACACCTGATTATTGAGAACGTTGAAAAAGATGTCGTTCGTCGCCGTTTTCACTTAGACTCAACCGCGCCTTCTTAAAAAGTAACTTTCGTCATCATATCGTACCTTTCTACGTAAAATAAATAAATAAATAAATCAGCTTCACGCTGTATCCCGCACACAGCAGGGTAGGCAAAGGGAACCTAGTGTTAAGACACTCTGTTCCCCACTTTCTGCCGAATTCTGGAGGCATTGCGTGTTGATTGGTAGAACTCAACGCCGCGCTTAACCTCGACACCAGAGCGAAGAAATGGAAATATAAATTTAAGTAAATATTTCATCTCCTCGAGTGGGGATCGAACCCACAACCAGTTGGTTTTACAGTCACACCTGGTGCCGCTGCGCCACGACTGGCCTCCAAAGTAATTTAATAATTACTATATTGTAATTTTTTTTATTAATAGTAAATTTGGCCAGTCGTGGCGCAGGGGCCAAGCGTGTATCCGTAAACGCTGGTTGTGGTTAAGTTGTGTTGTAGGTTCGATTCCCATACGAGGAAATTAAATATTTAATATTATAATTTCTTTGCTTGAGTGTCGAGGATGCCTCTAGACTTCACCGTAAAGTGGGGAGCGGAGTATCTTAACACTAAGCTCTTTCTTCTTTTCTTTATAATAGATTTTTTTTCTTGAAACAATTTAAATGTTTAATAAGTTCATTTAACTTCGTTACGTAAGTGGTATTGTCAACAAACGATAAGAAATTAATCGATTTGTAATCAAAAATCTTTAATTGTAACATATTGCAACTTCGTATTATGTTATAAAATATATAATTTAATATTTCTATATACGTTATATACAAATTTAGACGTTTTAGCTACTTACAAAATAATATTTTAAAATATAACGTTCTTTTCGCAAACAACAATACTCTATACGTGATTGCGATAAGATTGACATACGTGTGTTTGTCAATGTATCACGTGACTTCTCAGCTGGAAATGTCATGCCAATTTTAAATGGCATACATTTTACAGGTTCGCATAACGTTAACAATTAACATTCTATCTTTTTTTTGTGACTTCACGCTGTATCCCGCTCATAGCAGGGTAGACAACGGGAACCTGAGATCTAGTGTTAATACACTCCACTCCATTAAGACACTTCTGTCCCTCCATTTCTCTCCAAATCTGGATCACGCTAACTATCTCTATTTTAGTTATTTAATTGCAGTTAAAAATCATTGACTACAATAAAAAGAAATATATATTTTGAATAAACAACTACATATACAGTACTTGTAAGACTGCTGACATATATATTAGATATTGATTTTATTGAGAGGGTGGTTGCAGCTCGCGTTATCGTATCGAATATCGATTTCTCCAATGAATTGTTTATTCAGTCGCCCCTCACTAACCTGATAATATAAGCATGTTTTTACATCACTATGGCAACTTTGTAGGTATAACTAATATATGTATATTGATGTAATCTCATTTTGTATGTCATATTAGGAGCTGAATGCAGGTCATTTGATAAATATCTCTATAGAAATTTAACAGTGCATATCGTAGTTTTGAATAGATGACATGGAAAAATAACGTTCTCGTTTTATGTTTTTTTTTTGTTTGGTTATTCTATTTTAATATAATAGATAAAAATGTAAGCAATGGTTTTTGTGGGATAGGTCATATATTTTCATGAAATTCTTCTTTTTCATCATAGACTGAAATGGATTGTGATGAAGCTTGTATACAACTATTGAACTAAATCAGCTTCACGCTGTATCCCGTACAGAGCGGGATAGGCAGAGGGAACCTAGTGCTAAGACACTCCGTTCCCAACTATTGAACTATATCGCAAGTATAATCTTTATATTCTCAATAAGAGAAGGTAAATTAAAAACAGTAATTGTATTTATTTGTAAGGTAAAGCAAAAGATTTTACTTTTAGACTTTACTTTTTTTTTTTATTTCAAACGTGTCAATTTTATAAGTGCAGTGCTATAATATGAAATATTTTTCTTTTAAACAGATTTCATGAAATACACAGAACAAAAACCAATTCATATCTATTGCATACAGCAAACCATTAAATACAGTGCTAGCTTTGTTTTAATATTGACAACACATTAATCTTTTTATCTCGCGCCACCATTATCACCAGCACTCATAAATCGAGGCAGCCTTTCGTGTCGCTATCGTGATCTATATTAGTTCGTACATAATTCAAAGCTAGTGCCGTTACGTAATTAAACACCGCACGCGCTCCCGGAAAGTTCGCGTAATAACCTAGCTCGGTCAAATTGACGTATAATTGCATACAGAATTATGGACAATAAACAGCTCTGATGGCTCGAAGGCGTCACGAATCGTTATGACGCTATAATGATAATTTATAGTACAAAACTTTAATGATTTTCACTTTGTCGATAGTTGTGTGTGAGTATATAATTAATAATTGAACTCTGGGTTATTCTGTGTGTAGAGCTTTAAGCCGTGTTATGGACGTAAGCTTATTTATTATTTATCAATATTGAGGATATTTTAATAACAAAGTATTCTTATTATTATTTTAAAAAATAGTAAGGATCAGCTTCACGCTGTATCCCGCACACAGCAGGGTAGGCAGAGGGGACCTAGTGTTAAGACACTACGTTTCCCACTTTCTGCCGAATTCTGGAGGCATTGCATGTTGAGTGGCAGAACTCAACGCTGCGTTGTACCTCGAGACCAGAGCGAAGAAATGGAAATATAAACTAAAGTAAATATTTCATCTCCTCGAGTGGGGATCGAACCTACAACCAGTCGGTTTTACAGTCACACTTTGTGCCCCTGCGCCACGACTGGCCTCAAGGATATTTTAATAACAAAATATCCTTTCATATTTTCAAAAATAGTAAGGATATTTTTTGCAATTTTGTTTATTACCTCTGATATTAGATATTTTTTATATTATAAATATACTAAATAATAAACACATAGGACAAGGCAAAGTTCGATCTTCAAACTCTCAGATATATTATGATTTGTTATCATTAAAACACAAGTACTTCTTAACGTTTAAGCGCTAAGGGCCAATTCATTTAATTTGTATATAGATATTATCGTACCGGTACATTTGATTTAATAAAATCTAGATTCTAGACGCGGCTCCACCGCGCCCTGAATTGTATCGACTGCCCCCTTTTACAATCTCGTATCGCCGACCATTCTTTACAATCCAACGACCACTTCTCTAAGTTTCTCGTTTCGCCTTTGAGTGTTTTAATTCTCCTCGGGTGAACAACTACTTATTGTGTTTCCATATAATTTCACACGCCGCGCCGTGCTCTTAAAATATATGAGTTTATATTTATTTCTTACTTACGGAGAATTGTTTATGGTAAATGCTGTACTTACTGGTCGTAATAATTGAGGCCGTTGTGGCGCAGAGGCACGACTGTAACGCGAGAGTTGTGGGTTCGATTGCCACTCGGGAAAATGAATTATTATACGACGGAGTGTCTTAACACTTTTTTCTGTCTACCTTGCTGCGGGGGATATAGCGTTATTTTATTTATTCATTATACTAAGGCAAATTGACCAAATTTAATATATGCACATTTTTACGACTATGTATAGCCGTAAAAATTTTTGAAAGTAAATTAAATAAATAAAAAAATACGAAGTAATTTATTTTCACTCTTCAAAGACACGCGATAAATTATTAAATATCGTTTAAATTAATAATGTTATTCATTTTTTGCATTAAAAAGAAACAGAAATCGTTGAAAGTTACAGATAGTATAATATCAATCATTTTTAATGAAATGAGCGGTGGTTCCGGTCCGGTATGTTTGTAAAACACCTGCGGAATGCATGCGAATAAGGAATGTTATGGAAAAATTCAATATCTTTACATTTATAAGTTAAAAATCAGCTTCACGCTGTATCCTGCACACAGCAGGGTAGACAGAGGGAACCTAGTATTAAAACACTCTGTTCCCCACTTTCCGCCGTTGCGTGTTGAGTGGCGGAACGAAGAAATGAATATAAATTTCAATAAATATTTCAGTTTGAGTAGGGATCGAACCCACAACCAGTCGCGCGTACAGTCACACTTTGTGCCTGTGCGCCACGGCTGGCCTCAATTATATATATATGTATTAGTTAATTAAGCCTAATTGATCTATTTGGTTTGACTTTAATTAAAAATGTAATTACGATTGATAGTAGACTTCTTAAGTATGTACATTTATTTTTTTTAATTTCCCATTTCAATGATGTTTTTTTTAATTCGTAGCATCGCGAGGTTAAACTCTTTTTGATCTTAATATCCGGTGTCTAAGTCATTGTTCGCACATCCTGTCAACCATTAATTTACATTGGCGAGTTGTCATTATTTTGTTGGTTACGAGTTCCTGTTTGAGCATATATTGGTTCTTGTCATTTTTTTTTATTTTATATATATTTATTCCTAATGTTATTTATATGAAAGTTCTTCGTTAATTATTTTTTTCCTTTAGTGGAAACCGCATAAGAATAGATTTTTTTATAGTCACATATATGTTTATCAATATGTTTGATGGCTTTAGTTTTTTTATTTAAAGTATTGTGTTTCCTTGGTTCAATATCTTTTTTGAGAGAAGGGAGAGAGAGAGAGTGCGTTGTTTTTACATTAAAAAATTTCTCCTGTACTCCCCACTACGCATAATGTGTAAAATGTGTGTAGGTAGGTAGTAGAATAAATGAATGATGAAAACATAATTTTTCATGTATTTTATTTAAAGTATTATTGTTAATACATATATGTTTCCTTATTTGTTCGAATAACATTATTATATATAAAATGGGTTTTTTTTTATTGTATTATTCATTACGTTTCATAAGTTCATGTTTATTTTGAATAACAGTTTTTGTACTATTGTTAGGCGAACCAACAAATCAGACACAAAATCCAACTTTTACAATAAATTTATTTACACTTGTTATATACACATATACTTTCGTAGTCACAATATTGAAATATGAATTGTAATGACAAGTTGTCTTGACAATATCTTAGAACGTAATGAACACGAGTGCCGTGTCGTTTGTGCTTATATTGAAAATCCACCGGAAAAGACGCAGCACACTACCGCCACTTAATACAATCGATAATAGAAACAATATCAAATAACGTACTCATAATTACAGTGACACCTATTACAACATTATAAGTAACTTATGCTAACAGCTCGGCCATCCTGCTGTTCGCGAGTCCCTTCGCGATTTAAGAATAGTTCACAATTTTTAAATGTCCTAATTTACATAGCTTTAGTTTTGTGCCAACAGTTACAAAATATAATTATATTTTTAGTACAAGTGAGGATATTTACAAACACTATTTAATTAGATATTCACATGTCATAATATGTAAATTATACAATTTGAAATACATTATCTTAATTAGTAATTTTTAAAATCAAAACAATTATTACATAAAACAAGACTCATGTGATGTCCATAAGAGTCCTATTATTCCTTAACTAAAATTAAATAAAATAAGTGTCAGCTACACTGAATTCATTACGTCATAAATTGATTATACAAAATACTCATAAATTATATTTTACATTGCAAACATTTTTTTTGGATTTAGACATTTTTAGTTTTTTGATTTTAGATTTATACAACAATTATATAATTATGTATATTACATTATATATAATTATGTAGATTTATACATTTCAACAATTCTCATTAACACAATGAGCCATCAGTGTTCATATACATTCATGTTATAATTTAATTATTACATATTATTTATAATTGTTTTTTTTATTATTACAAGAATGTGGCTAAACAACACCAACAACGCTACATGGAATATTCCTTTTACAATTCGTAAACTGAGCAGATTCATTTACTTAAAATAAAATAAATCAGTTTCACGCTGTATTCCCGCACATTGCAGGGTAGGCTGAAGGAACCCAGTGTTCAAGACACTCCGTTCCCCACTTTCTGCCGAATTCTGAAGGCATTGCGTGTTGAGTGGCAGAACTCAACGCCGCGCTTAGCTTCGACCGACACCAGAGCGAAGAAATGGAAGTATAAATTTAAGTAAATATTTCATCTCCTCGAATGGGGATCGAACCCACAACCAGTCGGTTTTACAGTCACACTTTGTGCCCCTGCGCCACGACTGGCCTCATTCATTAACTTTTATATACTTTATAAGCTTAACATATAAAAAGTACTGCTAAATAGCACCAGCAAACCTGTATAGACTTATTTTATTTCCTATTAAAGACCCATATATATTATCAAAGTTATTTTCAACTCAACCACAGCTAATAATGAATGACACACATTTACTTTATACATTGTACAAATCTTACATATAAAAGCAGCTCATTTGAAAAAATATTCAACACACAATTTGTGTAGCTATGATCAGTCAAATACAATAAACAGAACGTGACACCGCTCGCCTCATTACTCCCATATTCTATCTAACCACATAATCACAACCATAATGACTGCCATCTTCACCAGCATAATCTCCATCCTCATCATGATCCTCATCATCACAACGATCCTCATCATCACAATCATCCTCATCATCACAGTGATCCTTATCATCACAATGATCCTCATCATGACCATAATCCTCATTATGACCATGATCCTCATCATGACCATGATCCTCATCATGACCATGATCCTCATCATCACCACGATCCATATCATCACCATGCTCCTCATAACCATGATCCTCATCACCACCATGATTATTAGCCTGTCCTCGTCCATTACTGGACAAAGGTCTCTAAATGATATGCCGCGAAGATTGACCATCACATGTAAAAAATAATAAGTGCTTAATATCTGCAAACGCTTATGCATTAAGTCCTGTCCTTACGTACGTCTGTCCGTCTGTCTCTCTCAGGACTAATTATCTAAAGAAGACATGGAAATATCAAGCTAAAATTAATATGAAACATCCCGATCAACAATACACTAAATCTGCGGAAAATTTGTCTTCTGAATGAACATAAGGAGGTTGGTGGACAAAATCGTGTCGAATTCGATTGGTTTTTTTTTTTGGTTATTATTTTTTTTTTATTCAGATTATTTTAAGGTTTCCTTCTACTTTCCTTAACAAATGTCAGCTGTACGCGTAACCTAATAATTTGAAAGTCTACTTGTAATAAACAAGAAATTAATAATATACAAAAACAAACAAATAACAACAAGTTGATAGATAGAGTAATATGCTCTTAATTTTCCTTTAGGCATAAGTTATACTAAATTTGCATCATTTTCCATGTTCGTACGCATTATAAAATTCCACAGCCAATTTTCAATTACTAGGCAAAGCTTGTATCCTATATTACTGTAACGATATTAATATATGGACTTAAAGGATGTCGATGTTAAAACTGAAAAGAAACGATTGTTGTACTTTTATTGTAAATTTTATCTTCAAATACTGTTTTCTTGAGTATTTTGCCGGCTCTTCTCAGCCAAAATAAATCTATTTATGAGCCAATGGTAAGACTTACACCATAGATTCACTAGACATTTTTTTGTAATTTTGCTACTAAAATAAAAATGAAAAGAATAATTTGATTTCGATTCACTTCATTCAGCTATACATTGCCTGTTTTTATAGTTACCATTATCATTATTTTCCCCTTTATATATATCTTTTTTTATTTTTTTCAGATGAAAAATATTTCAAACATTATTTTAGGATTCATAACTTAAGCTACTGTACCTACCTACCTACCTACCTACCTACGTATGTCTCTATTTGTATCTATTGCTACACCGTGATCATTTCCACCATTTACCAACCAATAGCCATTATTTCACACCGATTTAAAAGTTTTATTTTATAAGAATTTTGCTTCGTATCTCATCGTAAACACATTTATACTAACATATTTGTTAAAATGATAACGATTAATAATTAATGATTTTGTAAATGATAACACGCCTTGGGAATGAAATGCTCGCTCCAGTCTGTTTCAAAGGTATCATTGTCACAAATAATTAAATATGTATTTGTTTAAAATTGATTTTAAAAAATAGGTCCCGCTGAGTTTCTTGCGCCGGTTCTTCTCAGGTCTGAGGCATTAATTATAGTGAACTGGTGGTAAATTTGACGTTCAAAAAATGAAGCATGTAACTTCTTATTTTGAATAAAATTATTTGAATTTGAAAAAAAAAAAAAAAAATGAATATACTTAAATCTCGTCGTTTGGGAACGTCTCGCTATGAATTTATTCCATTCCGCTCAATTACAGCAAGTTAAAAGAAATACTTTAATATCATATTATTTAATATCAATTCAAATTTCGAAAAATCAATTAATTCTTATTCATCATTTTCTTTAATGAGCTCAAAAATGACTTCACTAACCTGATTCTTAAGCTCCCTTTATCCTTAAACTCGAGTATTTTGCATCCATTACCCTTAAAATCTGGTATTATCCGTCCATTAACCACGGGTAACATCCATCCATTATCCTTAACCTGAAATATCCTCCATCCATTACCCTTAATCACGGGTAACATCATCCATTATCCTTAACCTGAAATGTTATCTATCCATTGCCCTTAACCTCGGGTATCATCCATCCATTATCCTTAACCTGAAATATAATCCATCCATCACCCTTAACCTCGGGTATAATCCATTCGTTATCCTTAACCTGAAATATAATCCATCCATCACCTCGGGTATAATCCATCCATTACCCTTAACCTCAGGTAAGATTAAAATGATTAAAGACGAATGATATGGGACGAATGATGAGGGACGAATGATGAGGGATGAATGACGAGGGACGAATGATGAAGGATGAATGCTTAACTCCTTAACCTCGGGTGGCATCCATCCTCAAACCCTTTCCTCGGGCATCATCATCCCTAAACCCTATCCTCGGGCACCATCCGCCCCATAAACCCTATCCTCGGGCATCATCATCCCAAACCCTATCCTCGGGCATCATTCATTCTCAAGCCCTATCCTCGGGCATCATTCAATCTCAAGCCCTATCCTCGGGCATCATTCAATCTCAAGCCCTATCCTCGGGCAACATTATTTTCCATGTTCCTGAAACTCAAACAATATAAGCTTAGACTTGCACACATCATAATAACTTTTTTATCAACCTAATTACATTAACATAAAATTTCTTCAAATTTATGAATTTGAAAATCTATTCAAATAACTTTGACATTCGAAATTCATAAAAATTTATAAGTTAACCGACACTGTATAATCTGGCCATAAATGCACATAAATGATATTTTATCTTTACAATTACACGACTTTTAATCGTTATAAAGTAATAATAACCAAGAATATTAACGCTCCAGAGAAAATTACAAATCAAAACACTCAATCGACAATAGTGGACCAATAAACAAATAAAATCTAGATTTGTCTACAATTACGTGAAACAGGGCCAATACTATGACATCATGTTAACAACAAACAAATAGCAAACGGAAAAGAAAGTTAATTGAACAAATAATAAATGCCACCAAAGTTCCCTAAGCTGGCTGGTCCTCACGGGATAAAGAGAATTACACTAATATTTACATTAACAACAATTATCCAAAACCAGGAATAATTATCAAATCACAATATATTTATCCCGTAAAACAAAGGAATTTTTACCATATGTCATAACACAAATAAAATGAGATACTAATAAATTGAGATAAGAACACATGTACTTTAATTTCATTGGAATATTAGATTCCATAGCTATTACGAATATATTTTCTATGTTTGTGTCTATTATACCTGTTAATAAATTCGTATACCATAGAACAATCTAATTCAAAAATAATACATTCAAAAAGAGACTATTACATTACGAGAATAGCTTTATAACTCTTACAGAAATAGGAAACGACAAGACGACAGTTCTCAATAAAGTGACAAAGCCGGAAGTAAAAACCAATGAAAATATTTACAAATTTCAATTCAGATAATTCATCAATATATATGTAGTATGTTTAGATACTACACATAAAGAATATATGTAGAACAACTCCGCATGATGATAAGACAAAATCATATTGACGTTTTTAAGACAACAAAATAGTTACTTCACTAATATTATTGTCATCACAAAAACGATTCTAATATCATTTATAGTTAACCAATAGATAGCGAAATTCAATATCCTCTATACGATGTAAATGCTTTCCAAAGAATGACAAAAACAACGAAAGAAATATTCCAGATATGTAATAAATAAATTTGAATATACTCATTATAAATATTTCAAAATAATGTATTCCAGAAAGTCTTGATAACTGAAATTATTCATGACCAATGAATGTCATATATCTTTAAACATGTGAAATATCATGGTGTCAAATATCTTTAAATTATCACCCGTATAAGTAAATACTCTATTGGAAGAACTAATATCCTATCGATCACGTCTACCAATGCAGATGCTATAAGCAATTGTATACTTATTTTAAAGTATATCTTAAACAATCTCAAATTCTAAATTTATCAACTACCCTCAAACTGAAACGTTACGTAAGTACTATAAAATGGAAAATGTTTAGGTATGCACATCATCCAGTGTATTCTCAAATTATCCAACCTTCCAAATTTATCCAATAATTCCCTTCATAAAAAAAACCACTCTGGCTGTTATAAAGGTTATCAATCACCACGCAACGAAAAGTTCGAAGTACAAGATTTCTATGTATCGTCATCAGTAAACTTTAACTGTTAAAACTATTTATTAAATTTCCATTGAGGATCTTTCATTTATCCGTTTGTTGTTTGTTCGATGTAAAAGAAATAAGAGTAACTAAAAACTATAATTAGAATAGCAACACTCTGCTTATATTCAGAATAGAAAAATTAAAAATTATAGAAAACTCAATTTACATACAAATTATTCAGCTAATCTTTAAGGAGTAAGAAAAATGAGAGAAAAGAAAAAAAAAGAATATATATATGGTCTACTTACACTTTATGAGCGTGGA